>JBBMOL010000785.1:0-69807 GCA_037954665.1 Laguncularia racemosa
ATCACGGTTTTGATCTATTCCTTTTGATTTGATTCACGTGGATTTCACTTATAATTGTTGTTATTTGGTGAAGATTACATATATGGATTGTTAATTGCATCATATGACCTTCAGATTTTCATTAAAATTCCATTAAGGTCATGCAATTTCTTGATTCCATTAGACCCGTTTTAATTGTGAGTTAGGGATTGTTTATTTGATTCATTTGCATGTGCTTGGGCTTGGTTTTGAGCACATCATCTTTTGGTATTAGAGCAATCTAATTTGGATACTTAAGATTGATCACATCCTCGTTGGAAGAATTGGTTATAAACATTGAGATTAGACACCATTGTTCATGTGATTGAGACTAGTTTGATTGACATTGCTTGTTTGTCTTTCAAATTGGTTTTGTATGTGCTTAATCTTGGTTTTAGGCACATCAATAAGGTCTTCTTCTTCCCAGTCTTACTTATCTACCTCTAAGCCTCTTGGACCTCTAAAGGTGACATTGGGTTCAACACTATATATTTACCCTCTTTCTGGAACACATAAGTATTTCTAAAGCCATCATGTAAAACCCTCCTGTCATACAACTAAGGCCTGTCAAGCAATATATAGGATGCACACATGGGAAGGATGTCACATACAATCTCATCATGATATTTATCCCTTATGTTGAAAGGTACCTTAGCCCTCTAGGTAACATGCAGACTACCTTGCTTACTCAGCCAATGCAATTTATAGGGTTTTGGATGTAGGGTAGTAATTGGTTTCAATTTAGTTACTAATGATTTAGCCACTACATTAGTACAACTACCGTCATCAATAATAATAGCACACAGATTACCTTGTACCTACAAAAGATATGGAACAAATTTTCCCTCTGCTCATCATCGTTAGTAGGAAAAGAAGTAAAAGCTCGGCGTAGTATATTCATAGATAAATACTGGCCACCTCCTTTATCCTTATGTACTATAGCATCTGTGTCACCATAACACTCATCTAATACCCCTGACAAATCTGTGGCATCAAGCATGTCTTCCTCATCTTCCTTACTCTCAACCTCCACAGTAGTCATAACTCTCTTATTTGGACACTGAGTAGCCATATGTCCAAAACCTAAGCATTTAAAACATTTGATTTGATGACTTTATCCTCCCGATGCCCCAGCTACCATTGGTTTGTTTTCAATTCTTGTAACTGGTTTTCCTTTCCTAACTATCTCCTTTTCCCCTTGACTATCCTACACCACTGGGCTCTTTTCTACATTTCTACTGTATCCCCCTCTATCAATTTGTTTTCCCTCAAAACTATATAATTCTGTAGAAGTTCCATACTTATTACTAGCTACTCTAAATGGATTAGATCACCTCTATCTTTCCACTTTTAGAGCTAGCTGGATGGCCTCCTCAAGGGTATCATACCTCCGGAGCTCTACAATGTAGGCAATTTCATACTTTAACCTTAGCACAAAGCGTGCTAGGGTTTGTTTAGGAGGTTTATGATATGCTTCAATTGATGATTGCAATTAAACAATGACAACTGAAGAATCATACAATAAGCCACAAAAATGCGTGACTCCAACACACTCTAAAATCCCTAAAGATCAAGTGATATCCACGCAAATTATAATCACTAGTAATTCGAATATAGCATAATTAAACAACACACTTAGGATCTAATTCCACTAAAATGGCGTGAATCCAAGAATAGATTTAAAACCCTAAATTGCATGCAAATAAGAACTCAATAAGAACAATCTAATTCGCACTAGATATGACACACTAGTATGAAATTGGAATCAACTTAAGGGATTTGATGTTACTCATAAATCCTTAAGCCTCCACTTGCCACAACCTTTGAAGAAGTTGATAAAAGTCTTATGAAATTAGAGATAAACCCTAGCTTTCACGTGAAAATGGGCAACAAAATGTAATGTTCAAAAAAGTCCCTACAAACCTTAATTAACAAGTATTTATACTTGCTCTTATTAAGGTAAAATCACATAAAAATTACAACTAAGCCACTTAGGTAGCCGGTTCTAAACACCATTACAAGTAAATCAAAAAGTCCTAAAAATGAATAAAAAGTGACAAGTTCAATAATGAAAAAATACAAGTACAAAAGATAGTTTTCAAAGTGCCGGTTCTTCAAGTCAATTGCGTTCATTGCAGACCATTAGATGTGAGTCCAATGATGTTCCTAATTTGATCAATAGTGTAGGTTATTTAGCATTTTGTAAAGACTGACCACTATACTTGCCATAATGCAAATAAAACAGTATTAGATAAAGAAATGAACACATGTGGACAATTTGGATCATATATCTAAATTAAGTTCCTCAACTGCTAGGATTGCAAGGTAGATTCCCATTAGTTTAACTGACTCACATCTAATCATCTAAGTCTCAAACTCTTGTATATACTTATCAACTATTTTATTACCTTGCATCAATGTTTGGAGATGCATAAATAGCTCTTGCCTATAGTGTTCAAGTATATACCCCCTGCTCATAACTCGTTTGATCTCCTGCCATGTATGTATCTCTACCTCACCATCCCTTCGCCTATTAGCCACTAGATTCTTCCACCATAACATAGATAGCCAGTAAACTCAACAACTACAAGGCGAACCTGAGTGTGACCATTAATCTCATAGCATTCAAACAGGCCCTCAACCTTATCCTCCCAATCCAAGTAGTCTTCTACAGAACCCTTTCTAGCAAATGAAGGCATTTGCAATTTCTCATATTCTAATCCCTGAGGCAGTCTGAATTCACAATTAAGGTATGGCTCATTTTCAAAATTATCATCCCTTTCCTCCTTAATAACATGGTAATCACCTTCGATCCTCCTACCCCTATTGCCTCCAATAGCTCCTTCTCGATGAGCATTCTGAAGGGCTACCTAAGGTAGGGGTACCTGAGGGTTTGCCATTGGTGGTTGTGGCATCATCATCTAATTTACCCGTGTTGCCAATGTAGTAACAATAGTGGTAAGATCCTGCAATTGTTCCTCTAATGTTCTTTTACCTATAGCATGATGCCCTTGACCTCCTCTAACCTAACTATTGGCATCATTATCAATCTCACCATCCACACTATCATTTGATAGGATTTTGAATTTTTTTTTTTATCACTCAACACCAACTCACGATACTACTCACACACACTCACAACACAACCATGCCACATACAACTCCCATGGTTCACTTCAATTCACACCACAACACACAATTCACCTTTACGATTTACCTAACACTACGACATACACCATGACAACACACTTTAGAGATCACGGCAAGATAAACAATAACTCCACATGGTAAGCAAAAGATTCCCAACTTAGTAAAAGTGTATTTAAATTGATTAATACACAATAAATCCACAAGTAATGCTTGGATTCAAATTCAAAAATATTTCCTAATTCTCTACAACAAGATGAACAATTACAATGTAAATTTGAAAATTCACACTTCCACTTCCAAAATTACAAGGAAACAATACGGCACAAATCCATTCAAATACCTTTTATTGGAAACCAATTACATTGATTCCTCTAATGCATCTACAGCAAAAGAACCCTAATTCAATCTCCTTCGAATTTCAATTCACAATTTCTATGGAATCAAGGAACAATTCAACACATGAACTCAATTCCACTTCCCACAACTTCAATTGCAAAAATGAACAACAAGAGCCTTAAATCCCTAAATTGAAAATCACGAATTCCCTTCTCAAAACCATGCTCTGGTACCAAATTATGATGTGCTTAAGACCAATTACAAGTTCACAAATGCAAATGAGGATCCAATTGAATGATACACGATCAAAATGTCATGAACCCTAAATTGAAAATGAAACGTAAAATAGCATGAAAAAGGATAGAAAAAGAAGAACTAATTCCTCACCAAATATTACTCACTAGTTGGAATTAGGATCGATTTGATGTTGTTGATATTACACACAACATGGATCAAATCCCACTCGCCACACTTCAAGGAGAAATGATAAGAGTAAATAGCGTGAAAGGAAGTGTCCCTCATGGTTTCAATATCTAAAAAATGTTATGTCAAAAGTCCTTTACAAAACCTAATTAGCAAGTATTTATGCCCTACTCTAAACAAAGAAATTACAACAATTCCAAATAGTAAAAAATTGGTCCAATGAATCCCTTGAAGAATCAATTGTCCACGTGAAAGAGGCGTAAAGATGGCCAATTTTGTCAAGTGAAATACAAGTGAAATAAAGGCCGGTTCCTCTTGTCTTTGCAAGTTCAAGTATAGCTTACACACTTGAGATCAATGTGTTGGTTTGCCATCTTGTAAAACCGACAAATGTACCTGTTGAAATACAAAACAATTATACAATGGAAACAAAGACACTAAAAAAATATCTTCTAGGTCTAATTGTTTAAAGAGGACCCTCATCGCTAAATTTTGTAATCATTTGGCTCTTACCCTAGTGATGGGTCTCGTAGGTATATGATTTCTATCAACTACCCTAACTTATCTTATAAGATATTAGGCTAATTATAACACTAAAACCTACCCAATTGTGCCCCTTTGTGCATGGAAAATTTGAGTATAAATTAATTTGCTAAACAACAAAACTTGACTAATATAGAAAGGAAGGTGATAAATCCTACATTGATACGCCACCTTGCTGCCTTTCCCTCAGAATTTTCTTCCACAAAATTTCCACTAAGCACACCTCATATTCCCCTAAAAAGTTAGGAAGTTTCATGTAAAGTTAACCCCACTTGCATCTCTAAAGCCAATCATAGTTTTGGACCACCAACTCCTTAATCTAAGGTAAGCAACTTCTAAAAAGATTCAGAAATCTTTATACTCTCTTGAGGAAGTTACTAACTTAACTTATTTTCTATAGTTTAAGGCCTCTATTTTAGGTATCTAAGGAGGTTTCATTATAATAAGGTAATCTCAACTATCCGATGTCATCTTCACAGCATACTCATCATGTACTTACACCAACAACACTTATATGTAATAGTTGTAGATTCCATGATAGGAATCTTCTAGGCAATCTTGATGGATAGGGAACTTAATTTAAGTGACGATCCAAATCACTTATATTCATACTTGTTTTCTTTATCTAATAAATGTTTGAATGATAATCTAACAAGTACAATTATATTTCTTCATGGGATGCCAAATGAATCTCACTGTTAGACAATTAAGGACATCATCTGATTTTCATCCAATGGCCCACTGTGATCAACATTGCCTTGATGCATCAGCTCTTTGAAGATTATTAATTTTATACTTGTAATTATTTCTTTAGACTATTTATTTTGTAAGTTTTTGGGACATTTTTATTTGGTTGTAATTGGTGTTTTTAAGACCAGCCACCTTATAGTGACATTAATGTGCCTAAATCCAAGATTAAGCACATACAAAAACCAATTTGAAAGACAAGAAAACAATGTCAATCAAACTAGTCTCAATCACATGAACAATGGTGTCAAATCTCAATGCTTATAACCAATTCTTCCAATGAGGATGTGATAAATCTCAAGTACCCAAATTATATTGCTCTGATACCAAAAAGATGATGTGCCTAATTCCACTAAGAAGCGCAATCAAAAGACTTAAGAAAAACAATCTCAAGTCAAGGCAAAATCGGATCCAAAAATAAGGGCAAAATGACGTGATCCAAGTGAAGATATGATGAATTCCAAATGTCCAATGATATAATTAGAATACCACACTGATAATACCTTCTAAAAACATCTTAATTTCATATAATCCATACAAATAAACCTCAAATGACAAAAGAAAACCGTAAGAAAAATAATCCCTTTCAAATAGTGAAGAACACGTTTCCTAGGGAAATTTTCAATGATGAACCAAATATAATTGATAAATACTTCAAATAAGCACAAGAATTCGTGAACAATAAGAAGTATTTCTTACCAAGAAATATCTCAATTCAACCCTAGATATGACTCACTAGAGAAGAAATGAACAACAACAAAGATGAATTGATATTACTCACGATTTCTCCTTGTTGCACTTGCCACAATTTCAACTTCTTGGGATTGAAATTGATAAGAGAATTTGGAATTAGGAAAACCCTAAGCCCTCTCACGAAATTTGAAGTGTTTGTTCTAAAAAATTAGCCTCCTCAAACCCTCTCTTAAGCAAGTATTTATACTTGCTACTCCTAAGGTTAAAAAGTGCTCAAAATTACAAGTTTGCCACTTTTAAGGTAGCTAACCCTAAATGAAAATTACAAGGAAATAAAAGTGTCCCAAAACCAAATACAACCAAAAATAGTTCATAAAAATGAAAAATACATAAAAGAAATGCTCTTCAAGATGCCGGTCTTCTATAGGATCCATCAGCCCAACTCATCGCCGGTTCAGGTCGGTCCATGGATAACCCACAAGCTGAGTTTAAGTGAGTTTGTCCATTGCCCTGTAAAGCATGATAAGTATTCCTATTGGAATATAAAATACATGAATAAGATAAAAGATGTTAGTAAACGAATAATTCCAGGGTCGATTTGCTCAAAATGGGTCCTCATCGCCAAGATTCGAAATCCTTTAGTTATTGCCCTAATGATAAGTCTTGTCGGATTTTGATTCCTATCAGGTATAGTTGTAATTTTGTGAACATTTTAACCCTAAAGGGAGCAAGTATAAATACTTGCTTAAGTAGGGTTTTGAGGGAGAATACACTTGACATTTGCTGCAAAACATTCATGAGATATTAAGGTTTGTCCTAAGATTTCATAGGACTCTTATCAATTTCAAGCCAATTGGAATTGTGGTGAGTTTCCAACCTAGTGAATTGTGAGTAATATCAACTCCCTAAGTTGATTTCCTTTTCATAACTAGTGTGTTATATCTAGTGTTGATTAGGGTGGTTTTTGCTCTGATTTTGGTGTCAATCATAGATCAAAATCCATTTATATATTGATAGAGCCATTTTATACTCAATCTTTATAGCATGAATTGCATTAATTTATTATTGATTTTACAGAAATCATAAGGAAATGGTACTTAATCTTATTATGGTGATAAATCGGGTTTAATGGAGTCAAGAGTGCTAATTCAAGTAATTTAGAGAAGTCATCTACAATTTGGATCAAAGACAAGGATTTACACTGCCAGAGGAAAGTACATGGGCGTGTAGTTGAAGGACATGGCCGTGTACTTGGTTTAAAATCAACAGAAATATACACGATTGAAGTACACGGCCGTGTATCTGTCTTGAAGAAGGAGGCACGGTTTGTGATCTGGTCGTGGTAGAAAACATGCTATACACTGAATAAGGATGAGGAATTGTGAAGAATCAACAGAAGGAGGCACGGTTTGTGATCTGGCCGTGGTAGAAACCGTGCTATACACTGAACAAGGATGAGGAATTGTGAAGAATCAACAGAGGAAGGCACGACTTGAAATCTGGCCATGTTGGTGGGCGTGCCAGGCTGACGATTATTCACTTCTCGAGATTTACTTGAAAAAGGAAAGATATATCCGTATCTTGCTAGCTAAAGATCCTCTGCCATTACCTTAACAATATAAATAGAACCAACCCTAGAGGAGAAGAAGAGACTTTTTGACAAGAAGGAAGAAGGAGAGGCAGAGCAAGGGAGACCAGAAACAGAGACTTTTCATGTTTTCACTTTTAATTTTCGTTTTAAGGATGAACATGTGTAGCTAAGCAGATTTTCTAGCCAAAGGATCATTGAAGTTTAATTCTTCATGAGTTGTGAGATCTAATTGATTTGTCTTTAATCTATTCTTTGTTTTTGGATATTTATATATCTTCTGGAAGTTTTGTCAATATTATCTTGGTTGATTGATATGAATTAGAGCTCTTCTACTCAATTAGCAAGTTAATATATTGTCAACTAGTACGTCAAATCCGTAATTATTTGATAGTTCTAGTTTCGGTGACACAATAACATGTTTGATTATAAAATAGATAGTCGAATTCATGTTATGGAGATATATGATCTTGTTTAAATAGGTTATCTTATAATCTATTGGCATGAATTGGTAATCTCTCTTGTTTTTAATGCTATTGATAGATTAAATCCTAAGAACTTGTTTAGGGTTGTCTAATCAATAAGAGAAATAATCAAAGAGCATGTTTTGATTATCAAGAAAGTAAGGAGGGATAGGTTATTAGAGCTTGTTAATAAACATAACCAGTTTATCTTGGATAAAGGATAGAAAATATTTGCATCGATGATTAATTCCTAGAATTAAACTATCTTGATTCCTTTGGCTAGGCTCTTATCATTATTCAATTATTATTATCTGATTTCAATATTATTTTGATTCACAAACGAAACCCCCCATTCTTCTTTTACTTTCTATTCTCTTTTAATAGAAATATATTTAACCAATCCCTATGGATATGACCTTACTCACTACTATACACAAATCATATAATTGTCTAGGAGTAGGTTTTTATTTTTGTTGGATTCGACACCCATCAAATTTTGGCGCCGTTGCCGGGGATTGGTGTCAAATTTATTTCTATTCTTATATGACTCGTTCTTCTCATACAGGTGAACTCACTTATAATCCAGAGATTGAGAAGACTTTTAAGAGACAGCGAAGAGAAGCTAGATTGCGTCAAAAAGAAACCGTATCATCTTCATCCCCTGGACTGAACTTGGCATCGGATTTGTCTGATTCATCCATTGATTTTGAAAAAGAAGACGATATGGCAAATCCTGAAAGAACATTGAGAGAATTGGCTGCACCGGATGTGAATCAACAACCACTTTGTATTCACTATCCTGAATTGGCTGTTGAATTTGAGTTGAAATCTGGTTTGATACATCTGCTACCCACCTTTCATGGTCTTGAAAATGAAGATCCTCACAAAAATTTGAAAGAGTTTCATATAGTGTGTTCTAGTATGAGGCCGTAAGGAATAACCAATGATCAAATCAAGTTACGTGCTTTTCCATTTTCTTTAAGCACTAGAGCTAAAGATTGGTTGTTTTATTTGCCTCCAGGTTCTATAACCACTTAGAAAGATATGGTGAGGCTCTTCTTGGACAAATGTTTCCCTGCATCTAGAGCCGCTGGTATAAGAAGAGAGATTTGGGGTATCAAACAGAGGCACACCAAGACTCTTCATGAGTATTGGGAGAGGTTCAAGCAACTTTGTGCAAGCTGTACACAACATGGGATATCTGAACAACTTCTCATTCAATACTTCTATGAAGGCCTGCTTCCGATGGAAAGGAAGATGATGGATGCTGCTAGTGGAGGCGCCATAGAGAATAAAAGCCCTGGTCAAGCTAGGGAATTGATCTCCATTATGGCTGCTAATTCGCAACAATTTGGGTATCAGCATGATTCATCTTCAAGGAAGGTAAATGAGGTAAGTGTTTCTAACCTTGAACATCAAATTTCTAACCTAACCTCCCTTATACAGTAGATAGCCCTCAGAAATACACAGCAGGTGAAGGCTTGTGGAATTTGTGCTGCCCCTAATCATCCTACTGACATGTGCCCCACATTGAAAGATGACAATCATGAGCATGTCAATGCTATAGGAGGATTCCCAGGACAGCCGCAGAGGAAATATGATCCCTACTTGAATACTTATAATCCTGGATGGAGGGATCATCCTAACTTCAGATATGGCAATAACCCACAAAATTTCCAACAATTCTAGCCTAAGCCATCAAACCAAGCACCCCAAGCTCCTTCCACCTCAGGTATGTCTCTTAAGGAAATTGTTAAATCTCTTGCTGTTAATACAAAACAATTTCAGGAGGAAACAAAGCAGAGCATTCAAAACTTGGGGAATCAGGTAAGCCAACTTGCTTCTTCTATAAACAGGTTAGAAACTCAAGGTAAGTTACCCTCTCAAACTATCACAAATCTGAAGCAAAGCGTTAATGCAATTACCTTGAGAAGTGGAACAGAATTGCAGGGATCAAATAAGAAAGGACACCCATCTAATCTTGAGGAAGAGACTCAAAAAGAGATTTCGACTCTGAGCCAGTAGAACAACCAGATTAGAGGGTCTCTAGTTGAGCCACCAAAGGTCATGTTAATAGCACCTCCTTTCCCTTATAGATTAGCGAAATCTAAGAATTAAGCTGAAGAAAAAGAGATTCTTGAAACTTTTCGAAAAGTTGAGGTAAATATTCCTTTGCTTGATGAAATTAAGCAAATACCTCGCTATGCTAAATTTCTCAAAGAATTGTGCACTAACAAAAGGAAGCTGAAAGGTAATGAAAAGATTAGTGTGAGTGAGAATGTTTCAGCTATTATTCAGAAAAAGCTTCCTCCTAAATGTAAGGACCCAGGTATGTTTACTATTCCTTGCAAAATAGGTAATCTTGGAATCGCTAAAGCCATGTGTGATCTAGGAGCTTCGATCAATGTCATGCCTTTGTCTGTTTATCAATGTTTGAATGTTGGTCCCTTGAAGGAAACAGGTGTTATTGTTCAACTTGCTGACAGGTCTAATGTTTATCCTGAGGGAGTTCTAGAAGATGTTTTACTACAAGTTAATGGGTTGGTTTTTCCTGCTGATTTTTATGTGCATGACATGGAAGATGATGATTCTCATAATTCATCACTAATATTATTAGGGAGACCATTCCTTAAGACATCCAGGACGAAAATTGATGTACATGATGGTACCCTCACTATGGAATTTGATGGTAAAGTGATTAAATTTAACATTTATGATGCCATGAAATATCCTAGAGATACCCCCCCTGTTTTTGTTATGGATGTTATTGACCCATCAACACATGCACCAAAGCTGGAATTAAAACCCTTACCCAAACATCTAGCCAGGAACGTCTAGCCAAAGACGTTAAAGAAAGGCGCTTCATGGGAGGCAACCCATGTAAAAAATAAAATAAAATTCAATTTATTCTATTTTAGTTTTGTTTTGATTTTTTTTTCTAATTAGCTACAACAAGGGTATATATCATCAGATGACACTCTCTAGTGCTTAAGGGGAGAACTCCAATTACTCTACACTTTATACCAGGGAAGTACCGGTATTCCTTTTCTCTTATTCTCTAATGTTCCTTATGTTGTTAATTCCTCTTTAATTGTGCTAAATTAGGAACAGTGTAGACACTGTTCAAACTAAGTGTGGGGGAGAGGGTAATAAAATATAGAGAATAGAGATTTGACTCATACTTTGAATGTTTGTCCTTAAGCAATTTTAAGCCAAATTTTTCAAAAATTATCATGAAATCTGGAGATTGTACTAAATGTTGTAATAAGCATCTACAAAATGTGAAATTGACTTGTTCAAGTGCTTTACTCACCCACTGCTGTGATTAGAATACTTGGTTAAAATTAAGTAGTGAAATCTTTAAGAAACAAATTTACCTTGTATTTAACTTTAGAATTGGAAGTCTAAGAGTAAGTCAAGTCCCTAAGTGAAAAATAAACAAGTTTACTTCTAGGTTATATTAGCTACTGTATACTCTTTGAAGTTGTTTGTGAAACAATTATAACACTTAGTGAAAAAAAAAAGTGGAAAAAGAATCAAGCATGGCCATTGCTCCAATGATTCAAGTAATTGAGTTAACAGTATTTAAACTTGAATGTTAGAGTGAGGAAGAGTTCGTAGGGGTATCTCAAAACCCGGTCATTTGAGTGACGAGCTCAGGATGTGCCGACTCAATGAACTCACTATAACGATAAGGGCGAAAAAGACGAAAGTTCATGAAAAAGAAGCGGGCAAAAACCCGTCAAAATAGATGCTTGATTAAATCAAAAGAACATGAATGTAAAAATTCATTGAATGAAATAAGACTTATAATAAAAAGAAAAAAAAAATCTAGGGAAAGAGTAGATACTATATGCTTTTACTTTATGTTGCAAGGATTATATACTTGCTAATATCCAATGAAGTTTAATTGGGTGTTTTTCCTTAGTGGATTAAGTATTTACTTTTGGAATAAAAATTCTTTTGCTAAACATGAGGATTAAAGTTTTTTTTGTTTAGATTAGCTATTAAATTTTGTCTATGGTAATTTGATCACAGGAAACCAGTTTGGTTGGAGCAGTAGACATTAAAATTACAAGTCATGAATTATAAATGAATAGATGCCTGAAATGATGAAAAGAAATTTCGTATAATCTATGACAGATTTCTTAATTGATTTGATTCAATTGCTTGAGGACAAGCAAGAGTTTAAGTGTGGGGGAATTTGATAGAGCCATTTTATACTCAATCTTTATAGCATGAATTGCGTTAATTTATTATTGATTTTATAGAAATCAAAAGGAAATGGAACTTAATCTTTGATGGGTGTCGAATCCAACAAAAATAAAACCTACCCCTAGACAATTATACGATTTGCATATAGTGGTGAGTAGGGTCGAATCCATAGAGATTGGTTAAATTTATTTCTATTCAAGGATAATAACAGGGAAAAAGGAAAAAGGGGGGTGGGGGGGGGGGGGGGGGGGGGGTTTGGTTTGTGAATCGAATAAAGTTAAAACAAGATAAGAAAATTGAATATTGATAAAAGCCTAGCCAAAAGAATCAAGATAGTTTAATTCTAGGAATTGATCATCGATGCAAATGTTTTCTATTCTTATTCCTAGATAAACTGGTTATGGTTATTAACAAGCTCTAACAACCTATCTCTCCTTACTTCCTCGATAACCTCAGACAAGCACTTTGAATTATTTCTCTTATTGATTAAACAACCCTAGACAAGCGCTTAGGATTTAATCTATCAATAGCATTAAGATCTAGAGAGACCACCAATTCATGCCAGTAGATTATAAGATAACCTATTTAAACATGATCACACACCTCCATAACATGAATTCGATCATCTCTTTTATAACCAAACATGTTATTGCGTCACTAAGACTAGAACAATCAAACAATTACGGATTTGACGTGCTAGTTGACAATATATTAACTTGCTAATTGAGTAGAAGAGCTCTATTCATACCAATCAACAAAGATAATAATGATAAAACGATCAGAAGATATATGAATACCCGAAAACAAAGAATAGATTAAATACAAGTCAATTAGACCTCACAATTCGTGGAGAATTAAACATCTATAATCCTTTGCCTAGAAAAGTAGCTTAGCTACACATGTTCATCAATAAAACGAAAAATAAAAATAAAAGCATAACAAGCCTCTGTTTCCGGCTGCCTGCTCTGCCTCCTCCTTTCCTTCTTGTCTCCAAAGTGATTCCAGATTCAAAGATTAAAAGTTAAAGATTAAAAGTTGTCCTCACCCTCTAGGGTTGGTTCTATTTATATTGTTAGAGGGATGGCATGTGATCTTTTGTGATCTTTTGCTAGCAAGATACGAAAATATCTTTCCTTTTCCAAGTAGATTTCGAGAAGTGAATCTTCGTCTGCCTGGCACGCCCTACCACACCGCCGTGGGTTAAGCCATGCCATCCTCTATGCATATTTCATATATCATCTTCCGTGTCCAGTGTGTACCACGGCTCCACCCACGGCTAGATTTCCAACCGTGCCTTATTCTGTGCATAATCAACAAGTCTTCATCCGTGCCTAGTGTGTACCACGGTTACACCCACGGCCAGATTTCAAGCCGTACCATCCTCTGGTTGATGTTCCACAATTTCTTCTCCTTAGCACGTCTAGCTTCCACCACGACTCCAAGCACGGTTGCTCCCACGGCTGCCACCACGGCCGTGCCCTAAGCCGTGTCTCTCTCTGTTCAAAGTCCACATTTCCGCCTTCTTGTCCAGTGTGTAACACGGTTTGAACCTTGGTCGTGCCTCAAACCGTGCTTCCTCCGGTGGTGTAATTCCTTGTCTTGATCCAAGTTGTAGATGACTTCTCTAAAATACTTGAATTAGCATCCTTGACTCCATTTAACCTGATTTATCACGATGATAGAATTAAAGTACCATTTCCTTATGATTTCTATAAAATCAATAATAATTTAACAGAATTTATACTATAAAAATTGTGTATAAAATGGCTCTATCAAATTCCCCCACACTTAAACTCTTGCTTGTCCTCAAGCAATGCATCAATTCAATTGAGAAATCTGTCATAGATTATACAAACTTTCTTTTCATCATTCCAAGCATCTATTCATTTGTAATTCATGACTTGTAGTTTTAATGTCTACTACTTCAACCAAACTGGTTTCCTGTAATCAAATTACTATGGACAAAATTCAATAGCTAATCTAAACAAAACAAACTTTAATCCTCATGTTTAGCAAAAGAATTTTTATTCCAAAAGTAAATACTTAATCCACTAAGGAAAAACACCCAATTAAACTTCATTGGACATTAGCAAACATATAATCCTTGCAACATAAAGTAAAAGCATATAGTATCAACTCTTTCCATAGATTTTCTCCCTTTTCTAGTCTTGTTTTATTCAATGAATGTTTACATTCATGTTCTTTTGATTTATTCAAGCATCTATTTTGACGGGTTTTTGCCCGCTTCTTTTCATGAACTTTCGCCTTTTTCGCCCTTATCGTTATAGTGAGTTCATTGAGTCGGCACATCCCGAGCTCATCACTCAAGTGACCGGGTTTTGAGATACCCCTACGGACTCTTCCTCACGCTAACATTCAAGTTTGAATACTCTTAACTCAATTACTTGAATCATTGGAGTAATGGCTATGCTTGATTTTGATTGTTTTTTTTTTTTTTCAAAGAGTATATAGTAGCTAATATAACCTAGAAGTAAACTTGTTTGTTTTTCACTTAAGGACTCGACCTACTCTTAGACTTCCAATTCTAAGGCTAAATACAAGGTAAATTTGTTTCTTAAAGATTTCACTACTTAATTTTAACCAAGTATCCTAATCACAGCAGTGGGTGAGTAAAGCATTTGAACAAGTCAATTTCACATTTTGTAGATGCTTATTATAACATTTAGTACAATCTCTAGATTTCATAATAAATTTGAAAAAAATTGGCTTAAAATTGCTTAAGGACAAACATTCAAAGTATGAATCAATTCTCTATTCTCTATAATTTATTATCCTCTCCCCCACACTTAGCTTGAACAGTGTCCTCACTGTTTCTAATTCAGTACAATGAAAGAGGAATTAACAACACAAGGAACATTAGAGAATAAGAGAAAGGAAATGCTGGTACTTCCTTGGTATTGGAGTTCTCCCCTTAAGCTCTGGAAAGTGTCATTTGATTATGTGTCCTTGCTGCAGCTGATCCAAAGAGTTCAAAACTATACTAAAATAAAAACAAAACTAAAACAAACCAAAACTAAAGCAAAACAAAACTAAAGGATTTTTTTTTTTTTTGACATGGGTTGCCTCCCATGAAGCGCCTTTCTTTAACGTCTTTGGCTAGACGTTCCTGGCTAGATGTTCGGATAAGGATTTTGATTCCAGCTTGGGTGCCTGTGGTGATGGGTTAATAACATCCACAACAAAAACAGTGGAGATATCGCTAGGATGTTTCATGGCATCATAAATGTTAAATTTAATCACTTCACCATCAAATTCCATCGTGAGGATGCCATCATTTACATCGATTTTCGTTTTAGAAGTCTTAAGGAATGGTTGCCCTAATAATATCAGTGATGAAGTATGAGAATCACTATCGTCCATGTCAAGGACATAAAAATCAGCAGGAAAAACCAAACCATTGACTTGAACTACCCTCAGGATAAACATTAGACCTGTCGGCAAGTTGAACAATAACACCCGTTTCCTTCAAAGGACCAACATTTAAACATTGATAAACAGATAAAGGCATGACATTGATAGAAGCTCCTAGATCACACATGGCTTTAGCAATTCCAAGATTACCTATTTTGCAAGGAATGGTAAACATACCTGGATCTTTACATTTAGGGGGGAGCTTCTTCTGAATAATGGCAAAAACATTTTCACTCACACTAATCTTTTCATTTCCTTTCAGCTTCCTTTTGTTAGTGCATAAGTCTTTGAGAAATCTAGCATAGCGCGGTATTTGCTTAATTGCATCAAGCAAAGGAATATTTACCTCGACTTTGCGAAAAGTTTCCAGAGTCTCTTTTTCTTCTGCTTCATTCTTGGATTTCGCCAATCTGAAGGGGAAAGGAGGTGGTATCAATGTGACCTTTGATGGCTCAACTGGAGGCCTTCTAATCTGGTTGTCCTGTTGGCTCGGAGTCGAAATCTCTTTCTTGGTCTCTTCCTCAAGATTAGACGGATGTCCTTTCTTATTTGATCCTTGCAATTCTGTTCCACTTCCCAAGGTAATTGCATTAACGCTTTGCTTCGGGTCTGTAATAGTTTGAGAAGGTAACTTACCTTGAGTTTCTAACCTGTTTACAGCTGAAGCAAGTTGGCTTACCAGATTCTCCAAGTTTTGAATGCTTTGCTTTGTTTCCTCTTGAAATTGTTTGGTATTCACAGCTAGAGACTTAACAATGTCCTCAAGAGACATACCTGAAGTGGAAGGAGCTTGGGGTACTTGGTGTGATGGCTTAAGCTGGAATTGTTGGAATTGTTGTGGGTTATTGCCATATCGGAAGTTAGGATGATCCCTCCATCCGGGATTGTAAGTATTTGAATAGGGATCATACTTCCTCTGCGGTTGTCCTGGAATTCCACCTACAGCATTGGCGTGTTCGTGATTGTCATCTTGCAATGTGGGGCACATGTCGGTCGGATGATTAGGAGCAGCACAAATTCCACAAGCCTTCACCTGCTGTGTTTTTCCAAGAGCTAGCTGCTGCACAAGGGAGGTTAGATTAGAAATTTGATGTTCAAGGTTAGACACACTTACCTCATTTACCTTCCTTGAAGATATATCATGCCTATACCCAAATTGTTGCGAATTGGCAGCCATAATGGAGATCAATTCCCTAGCTTGACCAGGGGTTTTGTTTACTATGGCGCCTCCACTTGCAGCATCCATCATCTTTGTTTCCATCGGAAGTAGGCCCTCGTAGAAGTATTGGATAAGGAGTTGTTCAGATATCCCATGTTGTGGGCAGCTTGCACACAATTGCTTGAACCTCTCCCAATACTCATGAAGAGTCTCGGTGTCCCTTTGTTTTATACCACAAATTTCTCTTCTTATACCAGCGGCTCTAGATGCGGGGAAGAATTTTTCCAAGAAGAGTCTTACCATATCTGTCCAAGTGGTGATAGAACCTGGAGGCAAATAAAACAACTAATCTTTAGCTTTAGTACTTAAAGAAAATGGAAAAGCACGTAACTTGATTTGATCGTCGGTTATTCCTTGCGGCCTCATACTAGAACACACTATATGAAACTCTTTCAAATGCTTGTGAGGATCTTCATTCTCAAGACCATGAAAGGTGGGTAGCAGATGTATCAACCCAGATTTCAACTCAAATTCAATAGCTAGTTCGGGAAAGTGAATACAAAGTGGTTGTTGATTCACATCCGGCACAGCCAACTCCCTCAAGGTTCTCTCGGGATTTGCCATATCGTCTTCTTTTTCTGAATCAAGGGATGAATCAGACAAATCCGATGCTAAGTTCAGTCTAGTGGATGATCTAGCTTCTTGTCGCAACCTCTTTAGAGTCTTCTCAATCTCTGGATTATAAGTTAGTTCACCTATCTGAGAAGAACGAGTCATACAAGAATAGAAATAAATTTGACACCAATCCCCGGCAACGGCACCAAAATTTGATGGGTGTCAAATCCAACAAAAATAAAACCTACTCCTAGACAATTATATGATTTGCATATAGTGGTGAGTAGGGTCGAATCCACAGAGATTGGTTAAATTAATTTCTATTCAAGGATAATAACAGGGAAAAAGAAAAAAGGGGGAGGGGGGGGGGGGGGGGGGGGGGGGGGGGGGGGGGTTTAGTTTGTGAATCGAATAAAGTTAAAACAAGATAAGAAAATTGAATATTGATAAAAGCCTAGCCAAAGGAATTAAGATAGTTTAATTCTATGAATTGATCATCGATGCAAATGTTTTCTATTCTTATTCCTAGGTAAACTGGTTATGGTTATTAACAAGCTCTAACAACCTATCTCTCCTTACTTCCTCGATAACCTCAGACAAGCACTTTGAATTATTTCTCTTATTGATTAAACAACCCTAGACAAGTGCTTAGGATTTAATCTATCAATAGCATTAAGATCTAGAGAGACCACCAATTCATGCCAGTAGATTATAAGATAACCTATTTAAACATGATCACACACCTCCATAACATGAATTCGATCATCTCTTTTATAACCAAACATGTTATTGCGTCACTAAGACTAGAACAATCAAACAATTACGGATTTGACGTGCTAGTTGACAATATATTAACTTGCTAATTGAGTAGAAGAGCTCTATTCATACCAATCAACAAAGATAATAATGACAAAACGATCAGAAGATATATGAATACCTGAAAACAAAGAATAGATTAAATACAAGTCAATTAGACCTCACAATTCGTGGAGAATTAAACATCTATAATCCTTTGGCTAGAAAAGTAGCTTAGCTACACATGTTCATCAATAAAACGAAAAATAAAAATAAAAACATAACAAGACTCTGTTTCCGGCTGCCTGCTCTGCCTCTTCCTTTCCTTCTTGTCTCCAAAGTGATTCCAGATTCAAAGATTAAAAGTTGTCCTCACCCTCTAGGGTTGGTTCTATTTATATTGTTAGAGGGATGGCATGTGATCTTTTGTTAGCAAGATACGAAAATATCTTTCCTTTTCCAAGTAGATTTCGAGAAGTGAATCTTCGTCTGCCTGGCACGCCCTACCACACGACCGTGGGTCAAGCCGTGCCATCCTCTGTGCATATTTCATGTATCATCTTCCGTGTCAAGTGTGTACCACGGCTCCACCTACGGCTAGATTTCCAACCGTGCCTTATTTTGTGCATAATCAACAAGTCTTCATCCGTGCCCAGTGTGTACCACGGTTACACCCACGATCAGATTTCAAGCGGTGCCATCCTCTGGTTGATGTTCCACAATTTCTTCTCCTTAGCCCGTCTAGCTTCCACCATGGCTCCAAGCACGGTTGCTCCCACGGCTGCCACCACGGCCGTGCCCTAAGTCGTGTCTCTCTCTATTCAAAGTCCACATTTTCGCCTTCTTGTCCAGTGTGTAATACGGTTTGAACCTTGGTTGTGCCTCAAACCGTGCTTCCTCCGATGGTGTAATTCCTTGTCTTGATCCAAGTTGTAGATGACTTCTCTAAAATACTTGAATTAGCATCCTTGACTCCATTTAACCTGATTTATCACGATGATAGAATTGAAGTACCATTTCCTTATGATTTCTATAAAATCAATAATAATTTAACACAATTTATACTATAAAGATTGAGTATAAAATGGCTCTATCAATCTTATTATGGTCATAAATCAGGTTTAATGGAGTCAAGAGTGCTAATTCAAGTAATTTAGAGAAGTCATCTACAATTTGGATCAAAGATAAGGATTTACACCGCCAGAGGAAAGTAAATGGGCGTGTAGTTGAAGTACACGGCCGTGTACTTGGTTTAGAATCAACAGGAAATATACACGGTTGAAGTACACAGCCGTGTATCTGTCTTGAAGAAGGAGGCACGGTTTGTGATCTGGTCGTGGTAGAAAACATGCTATACACTGAACAAGGATGAGGAATTGTGAAGAATCAACAAAAGGAGGCATGGTTTGTGATCTGGCCGTGGTAGAAACCATGCTATACACTGAACAAGGATGAGGAATTGTGAAGAATCAATAGAGGAAGGCACGGCTCGAAATCTGGCCATGTTGGTGGGCGTGCCAGGCGAACGATTATTCACTTCTCGAGATTTACTTGAAAAAGGAAAGATATATTCATATCTTGCTAGCTAAAGATCCTCTGCCATTACCTTAACAATATAAATAGAACCAACCCTAGAGGAGAAGAAGAGACTTTTTGACAAGAAGGAAGAAGGGGAGGCAGAGCAAGGGAGACCAGAAACAGAGACTTTTCATGTTTTCACTTTTAATTTTCGTTTTAAGGATGAACATGTGTAGCTAAGTAGATTTTCTAGCCAAAGAATCATTGAAGTTTAATTCTTCACGAGTTGTGAGATCTAATTGATTTGTCTTTAATCTATTCTTTGTTTTTGGATATTTATATATCTTTTGGAAGTTTTGTCAATATTAGCTTAGTTGATTGGTATGAATTAGAGCTCTTCTACTCAATTAGCAATTTAATATATTGTCAACTAGTACATCAAATCCGTAATTGTTTGATAGTTCTAGTTTCGGTGACACAATAACATGTTTGATTATAAAATAGATAGTCGAATTCATGTTATGGAGATATATGATCTTGTTTAAATAGGTTATCTTATAATCTATTGGCATGAATTGGTAGTCTCTCTTGTTTTTAATGCTATTGATAGATTAAATCCTAAGAGCTTGTTTAGGGTTGTCTAATCAATAAGAGAAATAATCAAAGAGCATGTTTTGATTATCAAGAAAGTAAGGATGGATAGGTTATTAGAGCTTGTTAATAACCATAACCAGTTTATCTTAGATAAAGGATAGAAAATATTTGTATCGATGATCAATTCCTAGAATTAAACTATCTTGATTCCTTTGGCTAGGCTCTTATCATTATTCAATTTTTATTATCTGATTTCTATATTATTTTGATTCACAAACAAAACCCCCCATTCTTCTTTTCCTTTCTATTCTCTTTTCATAGAAATATATTTAACCAATCCCTATGGATACGACCCTACTCACTACTATACACAAATCATATAATTGTCTAGGAGTAGGTTTTTATTTTTGTTGGATTCGACACCCATCATATATTGTTGTCAAATTGATTGGATTTATATCTTAATATTGCCTTCAATTTTATCTTCCATTGTTTGCGTGCATTTTTGAATTGTTGAAGAGGAGTTCACGACCTTATTTTTTGTTGTTGGTGATTTGGATTTTTGTTCATCTTACGTGGAGAGCTTAATTCCATTGATCATTATATCATTTGGTATAAGATTGATTTTAACCATAAATCGGAACATAAACAATTTTTAGGGTTCACGCCATTTGATCAAAGTTGATTAGGTTTTTTTGGAATTGTGATTAGGAGTTGTTCCATTAGTTTGATTACATATGCTTAGAGCCCCTTTTAAGCATACCATCTTTTGGTATCAGAGCTTTATCATACTTGGATTAAATCTTATTCACATCTTTATTGTGAAATTAGTTTATAAGAATTGAGGATTTACGCAATTGGAGGACTAGTTGTATTACCATTGTGTAATTGTTCTTTCAATTGGGTTTTGTGTGCTTTCACTTAGTTTTAAGCATATCATTCCACCCATAATTTTGCATGAAGCAAACTTTATCCTTGTATGATTATCCTATTTCTTTTTTCATTTAGAGTATCTTTTAGTATTTAGACATATTTCAAACCTCTAAAAAATACGAAAGTGTGAAGAAAAGATGTTAAGACCTTATTTTCAAACGTTAAGGACTTATGATCTTTTATGACTATCCATGACCTATTGAACATCCATGGACATATTCTTAACATATCCCTTGGATACATATTTGCCTTATTATGGAAAAAACTAGACTTTACCCAAACACGGACCTAAGCGTAAACCTTAACGATGGACCGATTCCTAAAAAAGACTCCAAAAAACTTTAATAAAACATGGGGTTAGTAATAGAATGCTAGAATAGTTTATCTTAGAAGTGATTAATCTTATGTGTATATATATTTCTCTATTTTTACATAGGTTTTTCAGAAGACTTCTAGGTTTTGCCCTGAAGATTATTATGATCCTTGAAAGGAATGGCAAGGTGAGTACCAACAATAATTGCAACTTAATTTGTGTTTGTAACTTTAGTAGCACTTAAAGTTGAATATTAATGAACCCATGTGTGAGTTTGATTTAGTTAATTACTTGATTGATGTGACCTAAAGGAGAAGAAAGTAAAGTTGCTTGTATTTATAGCTATTCTTGTAGTTAATGGAGTGTGATGTGCTCAAAGGGCAATTGCAACATAAATCAAGGATGACACAACAAGGTAACAATTTCTAATCAATTGTGGCATGAACCCTAAATTGCAAAATGAACCGTAATTTACATAAACAAGAACAAATAGAAATAAATCCAATTATGTACCAGATATTACACACTAATAGCAATTGGAAAAGGCTTAAGAACTATTGATATTATACACAACAATTCTTAAGCAAGACTTGCCACAATTTCAAAAGAAATTGATAAGAGTGGATGTGTGAAAGAGGAGCTCTCCATAGCAACAAAAGTCTGATTTTTATCTCTCCAAAAAGTCCCTTCCAAAACCTATATAATAAGTATTATAGCCTAGTCGAAATAAAGAAATTACAACCATGCAAAATAGACCAAAAACCGGTTCTAAAGAGCACTTAAAGAACCAATTACTCCACGCAAAATGAAGTTGAAGATGGTCGGTTTTCTCAAGTGAAATGCAAGTGAAATAAAGGTCGGTTCCTCTTGTCTTTGTAGGTTCAATTCAATTCATTATGGACCGTGATCCATTTACAAACTAATTGCTATTGTGCTTGATCATCTTCTTGTAAAACCGACAAAATGTACTTGCTAAAATGTAAAAACAATTATTATAAAATAAATAAAGACAAAATGTGAACGTCTTGGTTCCATTTGTTTAAATAGGATTCCTAATGCTGGATCTAGAGGTTTGATTCCCATTAGAGTGTCTACAAAGGGTTTGGTCACCTCTTAACTTATGTTAAGAAAATCAAAATACATATCTTGAAGTGGATCATGTATAGCATCTTCTTGCATATTGTTATATATTCCATCACAGTTACACAGGTAATGGAAGGATGTCTTAAGGGAGTATCCTATTCTAACACTACAAAAATGACTAGAGGATCATCATGTATTGGTATGAATCTGTGTTCTTTATTCTATTTTAGGCGCATGGATTTGGAGGTGTGTAGGTAGGGAAAACACTATTTTCTTTTGGTTTTTCCTGGGTCTTTGCTTGGAAGATCATTCTTCTAGCATAACAATTGATATGTAGAGCGTGGCTTTGATTTTGTGTAGCCAAGGATACGTACAAGTGTAACGAAATCAATAGCCTGAACTTTGATGGAATTTTAAAATGAACCTTAACCCAAGGTCAAAGAAAGGGTATATTGGTTAGAAATATCCTTAGACTTCATGTAGTTTCTGGTTGACTACATCTGATGATTAGCATATGATTGTTCATACATTCATGTATTGAAATATTAACTTACTTGTCTTGTGTAAAAGGTGGTTTTGAGTTGGTATCTCAAAAAGGTTTTGTAGTTTACCCCCCTAGTTTGTCTTACAAGGTACTCTAAAGCTTAGAAATGGGCTAGGAACAAAGTGATGAGTGTTCTAGACTTAAGCTCCAAGGATAGATGGAGAATTAGAAGATAGTTAAAAGTCTAGATGAGTGAGTAAGAATTTGTAAAGCTTTTTATTTTAGAACTTTATCATTTTCCAAAACTCTTTTGAACTAATGTTCTTAAATATTGAGATCACCTAGTTTTACTATTTGGAATGGGATACCAATTCTCGGTGATTCTAGTAAATTGTAAGGTATCGGTTTCCATAGTTATTTTCATAATAATTAATTATATGTACTATAAGTTATGGTGAAGAACGATTATTAAAATAGATTCTTGCAACCTTTGACTTGCAAGGTGGTTTTCATATTTCAAGTGCACGTGTGATATGGTATGATATGATTCCAAGAGCTAAGATACAAGCACCAAAGAACTCAATGTCAATCCGAGCTATAGGTGGCAGTATGGGGTCCAAAAAAGGAGGACATAGGCGTCGGGAGGACCCAAGGTGAAGTTCAGCCAAGGCTGGCCAAATTAGTTCCAAGGCCGCCAGCCTTTGGCCGACCTTGAATGGCCTCACACAAGTTTTTTAGGATGATATAAATAGTCGCCTTTAGGGTTTTTACGAGACAAAATTTTATTTTTGGTTGTAAGCAAACACTTTGAGCATATGTGTGAATCCTCTTTGGGATTCTTCAATATTGAGAATTGATTTTCACTTTATTCTTCTTTTTCTTATGAAATTCTTAGTTCCTATAGAATTTGTGGCAAGCATTGTTATTGAATTCTTGGAATTCTTTAACCTTAGTGATTGATTTATAGAACGTGGTCTCTATCATTCTATGATTTGATTGCGAATTAGTTTAATTTTATCAATCTTGGCATCTATAGGTTGATAATTTTATCCATATCCTTTGATTTTACTTTGTTAATACTAAAATCCAGAAAAACCCTAAAATTGTTATTAACGATTTGATTTGTGTGGAAGGATTTGATTTCAATTCCGTGTCATTTGGTATTAGAGCATAAGATGAATCGAGCGCGGGTTATATAAGAGATGAAGAATTTAATCTGAAAGTGGGTTAAATCAGTAAGGTTGTTGAATCTCAACTCAATTGTAGTTTTAATTCAATACTGCCATTGGTTGGAAAATCTAGGAATTTATTTTGATAAGTATTGCTGTGAATTCGATTGTTGGGTGTTGAATTGGTGTTTGAGGTTGTTGTTGAGAATTGGGGTTCTGTGAATATCTTTGCTGAATTCAATTGTTGGGTATTGAATTGGTGCTTAGGGTTGTTGTTGAGAATTAGGTTTTTGTGAATATCTTTACTGGAATTTTGATTGGTAGAGATGTCGTCGCATGGAAGTGTTAATAACAACAACAATGGGAATGATGCTGATAATGGGGGTGAGGTTGTGACTAGGGTTGAGTTCAATCGAATCTAAGAAAATATTAGATTACTTATGGAGAGATTGGAGGTTAGGGATAGAAGAAGCCATAGTGGTGCAGGAATTAGGAGGAGACATTCTAGTGATGATTCTGATGCTCGTAGTGAAAGGAGTAGGAGAGAAAACAATGATGGTAGGCATAAGGGGATAGAAAACATGAAGTTGAAAATTCTACCTTTCACTGGTAGTAGTGAACCAGAGGAATTCCTAGACTGGGTGCCATGGGCTGAGAAGGTGTTTGACTGTTATGAGTGGGATGAGCGCATGAGGTGAAGATGTCGTCTCTAGCATTCTTTGAATATGTTAGTCTCTGGTGGGATAAATTACAAACTGAGAGACATAGGGCTAATGAGGAGAAAGTGCGTTCATGGGCTTTGATGAAAAGGTTGATGAGACGCGGATTTGTGCCAGATTACTATAAACAAGAGATGCTAATGGAGTTGCAATACTTGAGGCAGGGTAAGAAAGGCATAGAAGATTATGTAAAGGAGTTTGAGACACTAATGGCAAGGTGTGATATTAAGGAATCATCAGATGAATCCATAGCTCGTTTCATCAATGGGAGGAAGATGGACATTGCTAATGTAGTGGAACTCTAGCATTATCTGACTCTTGAGGATGTGATTAAATTAGTCAGTCGGGTTGAGCGGCATTAGCGCAAGCGGGATCAGAAATCATATCACCACCATAAGTCAGATGATGGTGAGAGGGAGAAGGAAAGGAAGGAAAAAAGAAAGGCAGTTGCTAGTGAGGCTATTAACCAAACACAACAAAAGAAGAGTAGGAGTAGGGATATCAAATGTTTTAAGTGTTTAGGACTTGGCCATATTGCTTCTCAATGTCCTAATAAAAGGGTTATGGTCATAATGGGTGACAAAGTTGAGGGTGAGGAAGAAGAACAGAAGGGTACTGAGGCAGAAGAGGAAGATGAAGACATTATAGTGAATCTAGTACAGGGAGACTTGCTAATGGTTAAGCAGGATGAAGCTGTTCCTAATCAGAGAGCTAATTTATTTCATATCCAAGGCATGGTGCAGGGGAAGACTTGTTTGATTGTGGTTGATACAAGCAATTGCACCAATGTTGCTTCAGCAAACTGGGTTACTAAGTTGGGTTTACAGGTTCAGCAGCATCCAAGACCTTATGCACTTCATTAGTTGAGTCCATAGGGAGCTATTCATGTACACAAACAGGTTTGTGTTCCATTACTTATTGGTGATTATACTGATGAGATTGTTTATGATGTAGTTCCCATGGAAGCTACACATTTGATCCTTGGAAGACCTTGGCAATATGACCTCAAAGCCAAGTATGATGGATACACCAATGAGTATACCATTCAACAATAGGATAAGGCATACAACCTTCTTCCTATGAGTCCAATTGAGGTATAATAAACAAGGTTGATTTGCCTTAAGACGCCTAAAGGAAAGAGGAGTCTATTTATGTATTCTAACAAGATGGACAATATAGATTCGAGGTCGAATCTTTTTCAACATAGAGGGAATGATACGATTCCAAGAGTTAAGATACGAGCACCAAAGAACTCAAAGTCAATCTGAGCTATACGTGGCAGTACGGGGTCCAAAAAAGGAGGACATAGGCGTCGGGAAGACCCAAGGTAAAGTTCGGCCAGCCTTAAGCTGGCCTTGAATAAAGGCCGACCAAATTAGTTCTAAGGCCACCGGCCTTGGTGCCGACTTTTATAAGTAGGCCACCGGCCTTTGGTTCCAGCTTATGTATTTAGGCTACCAGCCTTTGGCCGGCCTTGAGCTAGCCTTAAATGGCCTCGCACAATTTTTTTAAGATGATATAAATAGTCGTCTTTAGGGTTTTTAAGAGATACTATGTTATTTTTTGTTGTAAGCAAACACTTTGAGCATGTGTTTGAATCCTCTTTAGGATTCTTGAATATTGAGAATTGCTTTTCACTTTATTCTTATTGTTCTTATCAAATTCTTGGTTCCTATAGAATTTGTGGCGAGCATTGTTATTGAATTGTTGGAATTCTTTAACCTTAGTGATTGATTTATAGAACATGGTCTCTATCATTCTATGATTTGATTGCGAATTAGTTTAATTTTATCAATCTTGGCATCTATAGATTGGTAATTTTATCCATATCCTTTGATTTTACTTTGTTAATATCAAAATCTAGAAAAACCCTAAAATTGTTATTGACGATTTAATTTGTGTGGAAGGATTCGATTTCAATTCCATGTCATGGTAACTCTCAAGCAATTTTACTAGGCCCCCTATAGGGCCGTTGCAAACGTAATTCTAATTACATGGAAACATGTTTAAGTCTTCAAATTGGCTTGTAAGGGTTCTGTTCTTTTATAAAATTTGAGAAATTTGTCCAAGAATTTTGATTGTTCTTTTCTAGGTCCTTGGTTTGCGTTTTATCCTCTTACTTCCTACTATTCTCATATTTTCCTTCAAGACTTTCATTTCTAGAATTTTCCTAAGGTTATTTCCTTATATTTAGGTTTTAGAAATTCTAGAAATCATGCATGAAAATTAGTTTAGCTATTGATTTAGGGTTGATAGAGCCATTTTATACTTAATCTTTATAGTATAAATTGTGTTAATTCATTATTGATTTTATATAAATCATAAGGAAATGGTACTTAATTCTATTATGGTGATAAATCAAGTTAAATGGAGTCAAGGATGCTAATTCAAGTAAATTAGAGAAGTCATCTACAACTTGGATCAAGACAAGGAGTTACACCACCAGAGGAAAGCACATGAGCAAGTATCTGTCCAGAAGGAGGCACGATTTGAGATCTGGCCATGTGGTAAACCGTGCTACACACTGCAGGAGAAAGAGAGACACGTCTTAGGGCACGGCCGTGGTGGCAGCCGTGGGAGAAATCGTGCTTAGAGCCGTAGTGGAAGCTAGACGTGCCCAGGAGAAGAACTTGTGGAACTTTGACAGAGGATGGCATGGCCTAGGATCTAGCCGTGGTGTAGACCGTGGTACACACTGGACAAGGATGAAGAGCTTGTAGATCATGCACAAAGGAAGGCACGGTTGAAAATCTAGCCGTGGGTGGAGCCGTGGTACACACTGGACACGGAAGATGATACGTGAATTATGCATAGAGGAAGGCACGGCTTGACCCACGGCCGTGTGGTAGGGCGTGCCAGGCAGACGAAGATTCACTTCTCTAAATCTACTTAGAAAAGGAAAGATATTTTCGTATCTTGCTAGCAAAAGATCACATGCCATCCTTCTAACAATATAAATAGAACCAACCCTAGAGGGTGAGGGCAACCTTTTAATCGTTAATCTGGAATCTTTGGATCTTGAAGAACCTTGGACCATCTTGGAGGCAGAGCAGGCAACCGGGTTCATCATGTTTCTACTTTTTATTTTCGTTTTGTTGATGAACATGAGTAGCTAAGCTACTTTTCTAGCCAAAGGGTCATAGATGTTTAATTCTCCATGAATTGTGAGGTCTAATTGACTTGCATTTAATCTATTAATTGCTTTCGGATATTCATATATCTTCTTATCCTTTTGTCATTATTATCTTTGTTGATTGGTATGAATAGAGCTCTTCTACTCAATTAGCAAATTAATATATTGTCAACTAGCACGTCAAATCCGTAATTGTTTGATTGTTCTAGTCTCAGTGACACAATAACATGTTTGGTTATAAAATAGATGATCGAATTCATGTTATGGAGGTGTGTGATCATGTTTAAATAGGTTATCTTATAATCTACTGGCATGAATTGGTGGTCTCTCTAGTTTTTAATGCTATTGGTAGATTAAATCCTAAGCGCTTATCTGGGGTTGTCTAATCGATAAGAGAAATAATCAAAGAGCTTCTCTTGGTTATCGAGGAAGTACGGAGAGATAGGTTGTTAGAGCTTGTTAATAACCATAACCAGTTTATCTAGGAATAAGAATAGAAAACATTTGCATCGATGATCAATTCCTAGAATTAAACTATCTTGATTCCTTTGGCTAGGCTTTTATCAATATACGATTCTATTATCTTGCTTCGACTTTATTTTGATTCATAAACAAAACCCCCCCTCGTTTTCTTTTCATCTTTATGCCCTTTGAATGGAAATATCTTTAACCAATCCCTGTGGATTCGACCCTACTCACCACTATATGCAAATCATATAATTGTCTAGGAGTAGGTTTTATTTTTGTTGGATTCGACACCCATCAAATTTTGGCGCCGTTACCGGGGATTGGTTTCAAATTTATTTCTATTCTTGTATGACTCGTTCTTCTCAGACAGGTGAACTAACTTATAATCCGAAGATTCAGAAGACTCTAAAGAGGCTGCGACAAGAAGCTAGATCATCCACTAGACTGAACTTAGCATCGGATTTGTCTGATTCATCCCTTGATTCAGAAAAAAGAAGACGATATGGCAAATCCCGATAGAACCTTAAGGGAGTTGGCTGCGCCGGATGTGAATCAACAACCACTTTGTATTCACTATCCCGAACTAGCTATTGAATTTGAGTTGAAATCTAGGTTGATACATCTGCTACCCACCTTTCATGGTCTTGAGAATGAAGATCCTCATAAGCATTTGAAAGAGTTTCATATAGTGTGTTCTAGTATGAGGTCGTAAGGGATAACCGACGATCAAATCAAGCTACGTGCTTTCTCGTTTTCTTTAAGTACTAAAGCTAAAGATTGGTTGTTTTATTTGCCTCCAGGTTCTATCACCACTTAGACAGATATGGTGAGACTCTTCTTGGACAAATTCTTCCCCGCATCCAGAGCCGCTGGTATAAGAAGAGAAATTTGTGGTATCAAACAGAGGGACACCGAGACTCTTCATGAGTATTGGGAGAGGTTCAAGCAACTATGTGCAAGCTGCCCACAACATGGGATATCTGAACAACTTCTCATCCAATACTTCTATGAAGGCCTACTTCCGATGGAGAGGAAGATGATGGATGCTGCAAGTGGAGGCGCCATAGTAAACAAAACCCCTGGTCAAGCTAGGGAATTGATCTCCATTATGGCTGCCAATTCGCCACAATTTGGGTATAGGCATGATACATCTTCAAGGAAGGTAAATGAGGTAAGTGTGTCTAACCTTGAACATCAAATTTCTAACCTAACCTCCCTTGTGTAGCAGATAGCTCTTGGAAAAACACAGCAGGTGAAGGCTTGTGGAATTTGTGCTGCTCCTAATCATCCTACCGACATGTGCCCCACATTACAAGATGACAACCATGAACACGCTAATGCTATAGGAGGATTCCCAGGACAACCACAAAGGAAGTATGACCCCTACTCGAATACTTACAATCCTGGATGGAGGGATCATCCTAACTTCCGATATGGCAATAACCCTCAACATTTCCAACAATTCCAGCTTAAGCCATCACACCAAGTACCCCAAGCTCCTTCCACTTCAGGTATGTCTCTTGAGGATATTGTTAAGTCTCTCGCTGTTAATACCAAACAATTTCAGGAGGAAACAAAGCAAAGCATTCAAAACTTGGAGAATCAGGTAAGCCAACTTGCTTCTGCTGTAAACAGATTAGAAACTCAAGGTAAGTTACCTTCTTAAACTATTACAAACCCGAAGCAAAGTGTTAACGCAATTACCTTGAGAAGTGGAACAGAATTGCAGGGATCAAATAAGAAAGGACACCCATCTACTCTTGGGGAAGAGACTAAGAAAGAAAATTCAACTCCGAACCAGCAAGACAACCAGATTAGCAAGTCTCTAGTTGAGCCATCAAAGGTCACATTGATACCACCTCCTTTCCCCTCCAGATTGGCGAAATCCAAGAGTGAAGCGGCAAAAAAAGAGATTCTGGAAACTTTTCGCAAAGTCGAAATAAATATTCCTTTGCTTGATGCAATTAAGCAAATACCGCGCTATGCTAAATTTCTCAAAGACTTATGCACTAACAAAAGGAAGCTGAAAGGCAATGAAAAGATTAGTGTGAGTGAAAATGTTTCAGCTATTATTCAGAAGAAGCTTCCTCCTAAATGCAAGGATCCAGGTATGTTTACTATTCCTTGCAAAATAGGTAATCTTGGAATTGCTAAAGCCATGTGTGATTTAGGAGCTTCTATCAATGTCATGCCTTTGTCTGTTTATCAACGTTTAAATGTTGGTCCCTTGAAGGAAACGGGTGTCATTGTTCAACTTACTGACAGGTCCAATGTTTATCCTGAGGGAGTTTTAGAGGATGTTTTAGTTCAAGTCAATGGGTTGGTTTTTCCTGCTGATTTTTATGTACTTGATATGGAAGATAATGATTCTCATAATTCATCATTGATATTATTAGGGCGACCATTCCTTAAGACATCCAAGACGAAAATTGATGTAAATGATGGTACCCTCACTATGGAATTTGATGGTAAAGTGATTAAATTTAACATTTATGATGCCATGAAACATCCTAGCGATATCTCCCCTGTTTTTATTGCGGATGTTATTAACCCATCACCACAGGCACCAAAGATGGAATCAAAATCCTTATCCGAACATCTAGCCAGGAATGTCTAGCCAAAGACGTTAAAGAAAGGCGCTTCATGGGAGGCAACCCATGTAAAAAAAAAAAAAAAAAATTCAAATTTTAGTTTTGTTTTGCTTTAGTTTTAGTTTTAGTTTTGCTTTGATTTTAGTGTTGTCTTGATCTCTTTGGATTAGTTGCAGCAAGGATATACATAATCAGATGACACTTTCCAGAGCTTAAGGGGAGAACTCCAATACCAGGGAAGTACCAGTATTTCCTTTCTCTTATCCTCTAATGTTCCTTGAGTTGTTAATTCCTCTTTCATTGTGCTGAATTTGGAATAGTGAGGACACTGTTCAAGCTAAGTGTGGGGGAGAGGATAATAAAATATAGAGAATAGAGAACTAACTTATACTCTGAATGTTTGTCCTTAAGCAATTTTAAGCTAAAATTTTTCAAAATTATCATGACATCTGGAGATTGTACTAAATGTTGTAATAAGCATCTACAAAATGTGAAATTGACTTGTTTAAATGTTTTACTCACCCACTGCTGTGATTAGAATACATGGTTAAAATTAAGTAGTGAAATCTTTAAGAAACAAATTTACCTTGTATTTAGCTTTAGAATTGGAAGTCTAAGAGTAAGTCGAGTCCCTAAGTGAAAAATAAACAAGTTTACTTCTAGGTTATATTAGCTACTGTATACTCTTTGAAGTTGTTTGTAAAGCAATCATAACACTTAGTGAAAAAAAAAAAAAGAATCAAGCATAGCCATTACTCCAATGATTCAACTAACTGAGTTAAGAGTATTCAAACTTGAATGTTAGAGTGAGGAAGAGTCCGTAGGGGTATCTCAAAACCCGGTCACTTGAGTGATGAGCTCGGGATGTTGCAAACTCAATGAACTCACTATAATGATAAGGGAGAAAAGGCGAAAGTTCATGAAAAGAAGCGGGCAAAAACCCGTCAAAATAGATGCTTGAACAAATCAAAAGAACATGAATGTAAACATTCATTGAATAAAACAAAGGGAGAATAAAAGGGAGAATATCTAGCAAAGAGCTTATACCATATGCTTTTACTTTATACTGCAAGGATTATATGCTTGATAATATCCAATGAAGTTTAATTGGGTGTTTTTCCTTAGTGGATTAAGTATTTACTTTTGGAATAAAAATTCTTTTGCTAAACATGAGGATTAAAGTTTGTTTTGTTTATATTAGCTATTAAATTTTGTCCATGGTAATTTGATCAAAGGAAACCAGTTTGGTTGAAGTAGTAGACATTAAAATTACAAGTCATGAATTACAAATGAATAGATGCTTGGAATGATGAAAAGAAAGTTTGTATAATCTATGACAGATTTCTCAATTGATTTGATTCAATTGCTTGAGGACAAGCAAGAGTTTAAGTGTGGAGGAATTTGATAGAGCCATTTTATACTTAATCTTTATAGTATAAATTGTGTTAATTCATTATTGATTTTATAGAAATCATAAGGAAATGGTACTTAATTCTATTATGGTGATAAATCAGGTTAAATGGAGTCAAGGATGCTAATTCAAGTAAATTAGAGAAGTCATCTACAACTTGGATCAAGACAAGGAGTTACACCACCGGAGGAAAGCACATGAGCAAGTATCTGTCTAGAAGGAGGCACGATTTGAGATCTGGCCATGTGGTAAACCGTGCTACACACTGCCGGAGAAAGAGAGACACGTCTTAGGGCACGGCCGTGGTGGCAGCCGTGGGAGAAACCGTGCTTGGAGCCGTGGTGGAAGCTAGACGTGCCAATGAGAAGAAATTGTGGAACTTTGACAGAGGATGGCACGGCCTAGGATCTAGCCGTGGTGTAGACCGTGGTACATACTAGACAAGGATGAAGAGCTTGTAGATCATGCACAGAGGAAGGCACGGTTGAAAATCTAGCCGTGGGTGTAGCCGTGGTACACACTGGATACGGAAGATGATACGTGAATTATGCACAGAGAAAGGCACGGCTTGACCTACGGCCGTATGGTAGGGTGTGCTAGGCAGACGAAGATTCACTTATCGAAATCTACTTAGAAAAGGAAAAATATTTTCGTATCTTGCTAGCAAAAGATCACATGCCATCCCTCTATCAATATAAATAGAACCAACCCTAGAGGGTGAGGGCAACTTTTTAATCGTTAATCTGGAATCTTTGGATCTTGAAGAACCTTGGACCATCTTGGAGGCAGAGCAAGCAACCGGGTTCATCATGTTTCTACTTTTTATTTTCGTTTTGTTGATGAACATGAGTAGCTAAGCTACTTTTCTAGCCAAAGGGTCATAGATGTTTAATTCTCCACGAATTGTGAGGTCTAATTGACTTGTATTTAATCTATTCATTGTTTTCGGATATTCATATATCTTCTAATCGTTTTGTCATTATTATCTTTGTTGATTGGTATGAATAGAGCTCTTCTACTCAATTAGCAAGTTAATATATTGTCAACTAGCACATCAAATCCGTAATTGTTTGATTGTTCTAGTCTCAGTGACACAATAACATGTTTGGTTATAAAATAGATGATCGAATTCATGTTATGGAGGTGTGTGATCATGTTTAAATAGGTTATCTTATAATCTACTGGCATGAATTGGTGGTCTCTCTAGTTTTTAATGCTATTGGTAGATTAAATCCTAAGCGCTTGTCTGGGGTTCTCTAATCGATAAGAGAAATAATCAAAGAGCTTCTCTTGGTTATCGAGGAAGTACGAAGAGATAGGTTGTTAGAGCTTGTTAATAACCAAAACCAGTTTATCTAGGAATAAGAATAGAAAACATTTGCATCGATGATAAATTCCTAGAATTAAACTATCTTGATTCCTTTGGCTAGGCTTTTATCAATATACGATTCTATTATCTTGCTTCGACTTTATTTTGATTCATAAACAAAACCCCCTCTCGTTTTCTTTTCATCTTTATGCCCTTTGAATAGAAATATCTTTAACCAATCCCTGTGGATTCGACCCTACTCACCACTATATGCAAATCATATAATTGTCTAGGAGTAGGTTTTATTTTTGTTGGATTCGACACCCATCAAGGGCTCAAGGATCAAACCTTGCAATTTTCCACTTTTTTCTACTACTAAAGTGCCTTGATCATTACCTATGATTTTCTATGATTTAGAATACCTTAAATACAATAGAAAAATACTTATTTAGCTTCCTAAAGTTAGCATCCAAAAGGTGAATAATTTCAACGTATTTGATTTACATAAAGTTTCTCAAAGATCAAACACATTCCACTCAATACATGGTGATTTTTTATCTTGTTCATCATCCTAATCTAGTGTTTACATCCAAACTTATATCTTATGCTAGATGAAACTAAAATATACATATAGAACTTACAAAACTAGAAGTATATCTCTTATTCAAATATGATGTACACAAATATGTGGCTAGACGAAACTAAAATATACATATGGAGCTTATAAAATTAGATGTATATCTCCTATTCTAATATGATGTACACAAAAATGGTGACAAAAAAAAATAAAATTACAAGGTGGAGTGAAGATCCTACACTTGATTGCTAGTTGTAGAAGCTCCAATTATCACCTTCTTGCTTCCTCTCGGAGTAGCTTTTGGTCCTAACCTTCCTATGTAATAGAAATCAAAATCTTACAAGACCTATCACTAGGGCAAGAGCTAAAGGATTACAAAATTTGGCGACGAGGGTCCTCTTTGAACAAACCGACCCCGAAAATATTTATATACTAACATCTTTTCTATTACTTATTTATTATGCATTCTAATAGGTATACTTGTCGGGTTTTACAAGGTAATGGACAAACTCATTAAAACTCAACTGATGGGTTATTCATGGATCAACATAAATTGAAGAGGAACTGGACCAACAAATTATTTGCTTGCATCAAAGAACCGGCCATTTGAAGATCATCTTTTGTACTTGTATTTTTATTATTGAACCGGTCACTTTTTATTCATTTTTTAAACTTTTTGATTTACTTGTAATGCATGTTTAGAACTAGCCACCTAAGTGGCTTAGTTGTAATTTTCATGTGATTTTACCCTAATAGGAGCAAGTGTAAATACTTGCTAACTAAGGTTTATAAGGGACTTTTTGAATATCTCATTTCTAAAAATTGTGGCCGTGGAAAGCTTGCCACTTTCACGTCTTAAACTCTTATCAATTTCATCCCTGGAATTGTGGCGAGTTGACTTGAGAAGTATTATGAGTAACATCAATTTCTTCTTAAGTTGCTTCCAATTACTTTTAGTGCGTCATATTTATTTGTAATTGGATGTGTTCTTTTGTTCTTGTTCATGTGTTTAGGGATCTAAATTTTTTTATTTGAATTCAATTCCAATTTGATTGGAATTCGGTTCATCTTTATTTGATCCTTAACATATATTACAATTACAAGTGATCTTCATTATAATTTGTCCTTGTAGTCATTTGAATTCACACAATTAAGGGTCATTTAATTGTGGATTTCACACCATCTTGTTGTGGAATTGGAAGTAGATTTGGTGTTCTTGCAATCTCATTAAAAGGCACATCATCATTTGGTATCAGAGCAATTTGTTTCATGTAAATTAGGGTTTACAAGTTACTTGGCATCATGCCATTTTGAGAATTGTTAATTAGTTCTTCAATTGGTTTTGTGTTCATGTGCTTTGGTCATTTGAGCACATCACTATGGATTTTTTATCCTTAAATGAACTCTTGAATGGTTTAGAAAATATCAGAAATTGAGCTTGAATGGTCGCTACTTATAGGGTGATTTTCCTTGTTGAAGCAAGCTAGCTATGCGTAGGTGAAAGGGTTACGGTTTATGGGTGTGTGTTGATTCGATTTTTGGAGTGTCTAATAGGAATCAAAATCTTATAGGACCTATCACTAGGGTAAGAACCAAAGGGTTACAAAATTTGGCGATAAGGGTCCTCTTTAAACAAACCGACCTCGAAAATATTTGTAAACTAATTCTTTTCTATTACTTATTTGTTGTGCATTCCAGTAAGTATACTTATGGGTTTTTACAAGGTGATGGATAAACTCACTAAAGCTCAGCTTGTGGGTTATTCATGGACCGACATAAACCAAAGAAGAATTAGTTCAACAAATTGTTCACTTGAATTGAAGAACCGGCCACTTGAAAACCATCTTTTGCACTTTATGGTTAAAAAGTACAAAAAATTACAACTATGCCACTTTTAGGGTGGTCGGTCCTAAATTAGGATTACAAACAAAAAAATGAAAGTGTCCCAAAAGAAAATACAATATAAAATAGTCCATAAAACAATTACAAAGTACAAAATATTATAAATCTTCATGAGCCAATGCTTCGAAGTGGAAACAATCGCAGTAGGCCTTTGAATGCAAATATGATGATATCCCATAGCCATCAACTAATGTAGGACATGTTAGCATCCCATGGAGAAATATTAATGTACCAGTAAGATTATTTCTTAAATACTTATTAGATAAAAAGAAATGAAGTAAAATATGAGCGATTTGGATCATTATCTAAATTGAGTTCTAAAAGCATATATGGTGCTGGAAAATTTCCCATTAGTCAACCATGATCGCAAAGAGTTAGTATCCTCTACCAACCAGTAAAATGGAATAAAACCTTACATCAGGGCCCTAAAATAACAATTTGATTTATAAAACCTATCAATCAATTTCTTACTCTATCATTCTGGTCTTCTAGAAACTCTCAACACTTCACATCTTATCCCATCCCAAACTCTCATAATCACTACTAGTAAAAGAGTCTATAAGGGGGTGAGCACGCTATGGCTCAGTGAATGGGATGGTAACACTTTCAACGCTACATACACACACAAGTAAATTACTAATCAAGTTATCAAATATATGCTATACATGAGCAATTATTTGAATGCAACAATTCACGTGATCTTCCGGTAACTAATGTGAAGTCTAGGGTTTACGCCCCCTTGACCTTAGGTTAGGGATTCCGAAGCTACCATCAGTGCCCAGGTCTCACAACTTGGTTTATCATATTTATTTTAACACCGGATGCTCCCGTACCTCTGCAATAGTCGGAGCAACACCCTCAAAAATAGTCCGGACAAGGAACCGGTAAGGCGTGGACAATCCCCTAGTCCAGTAGTTTGCACAAGATGGCTCAGTAATATCACAATTACTTCCAGATGCCCTATGATAGTGATGGCCTTCAAATTTATGCAATGTCTCGTGAAAATGAATTTCAAGTTTTAATCTCATCCACTTCATACTTTAATTGATTAATTTAAAGTGATCAAACATCATATATATTCACAATCAATTCCCAATCATACCACAAAGATAAACATCAAACATTCCATTTCACATTCATCACAACAAGCAAGGATCATCCATTCCTTGTCACACAATCTGACATTGAAGCTAGACCCCATTAATGTAAACTTATCTAGTCTTACAACCAGTTAAATTAACACGACACTTCTCTATGCCATTTCTTTTAAATGTCAAACTGCTTGGGTTGACTTACAATAATCATATCTGAAACCTTTGTTTCATTTATCTTACATGTCAAACCAAACCACTTGGGTTTAATTTACAATCATCATCTCTGACACCTCTATGTCATCGCAATTCTCAAGTGCTTTATCATTCTCACTTTTGAGAGCCAATAAGGTCGTCTCATTTTTCTTTTTGATGTCTTCAAGACATTTGCGATAATATGAATATATACATATCTATATATATATATATATATTTATGACATCTCTTGAATTAAAAACAACTTAGTAGACACATTTCCTTACATACCTAAGAGGGTAAGAAAACAAGATTGTTAAGTTGTAAAAACCAAGGTTGCACTCATGATTTGTATAATTGGGTTCATGAGTGTATTTTGTAGATATAATAAAAAAATAAATTTGCCTAGATATATGTACACATTCAGAACCAACTCTGACATGCATACATAATGACATCTATAGATCCTATTCCAACTAAGCACACTTACTTGGTAGCTCTAAAAGGAAAAGCTAGGTTTCTATGTTATGGTTTGAGTTGAAAGAAAACAATTTTAAATTATGGGTTAGGTTTGTGGTTATAGCACTAGCAATATGTTGCTAGGTGATATCATTAAGGTAATGAACTCTACACTCTCTAACCATTCTATGCTCTACACTTTTATAACTTCTCTCCCTAACTCATCAATTTCCACTACGACTCAACTCAACAATAATCACAATCCATCACATTCAATTTAAAACACCACAAACAACAATTTCACATGCATAGCAATTAACATACAACACAACATAGTAGCATATCATTAAGTTTCCCACTCACTTGTTTATGGTCATCGTAGTCCTAATTGTCCTTAAGTGATTCCGACGTGTAGTCCCTTCTTCGAGCATGGTACTGAAGGGTCAGCTATAGCGACTCCCTATAATTTCCATTGGGTTACTTGATCTCTCATTCACTCCTATCTCTTCTCAAGCTCTTTAATGCCTTTCCCCATACTCACATACACCAGCACATTCCCATACACTACATATACGCACCTACATATACATATACACCACTCGCACATACATATATACACACTCCTTTCACTTCTCACACCACTAACACGTACATACACATATACCCTACATACACTTCACATCCCCAATATATACTTACCCACATACTCCGCTTACATCACACACCTCCCATATACATACTCACACATACATGTCTTCTACACATATACACAAGCTACATATACATCACACCCACTGTCATATACACTACACACTTTCATTCCCACACACATGCATACACATCCTTATACATACACCATACACTATCATCTACACATACATACATTCATACATGTGCCTCACACCATCACATACACATATGAACACATACATCCTCCTACATTCTGCATACACCATACCCTTATACATACACATGTTGTACACCCACATACACATACCGCACACCTTACACCACTTCACGCATATACGCGCATACTCCACATTCTTCTCACACCACCAATATGTGCATGCCCACATACTCCGCATACATCACCTTGACTTTTCATACACACGCACACATGTCTACACATCACACTCCTTCCACACACCTATATACATACCCCATGCATTACACTTCCCATATACATACACACGTATTCGCACACACCACACATCATCTATATGCATACACCCATTTCGTACACACCCTATATCATCCTACACATACACACATACACTCTCGCACATCCACACCATCATCCACACACACACATACACTCTTGGCTCCTCCTTATCCCTTTCACATACACATACCCATTCACACACATACACATACACATCCTCCTCCACACATACACTCATATACACCTTTGTTCACACACACACACTCATATACACCTCCTTCTTTGTACGCACACATGCATACATGGTTACTATAGGGCAGCTCCTCCACCTCAAACACAAGCACACATACTCCTCTTGATGTGCCTAATTCCACTTAGAAGCACAATTAAAAGACTTATGAAAAAACAATCTCAAGTCAAGGTAAAACCGGATCCACAAGGGCAAATTCACGTGAACCCTAATGAAGATACAAGGAAATCCAAATGTTCAATGTTGCAATTGTGAAACCTCAATGGTAATATCTTCTAAAAACACCCTAATCACATATAATCCACGAAAATAATCCACAAATTTCAAAAGAAAACCTCAATTCCAAGGACTCCTTTCCAATAGTGAAAAACACATTTTCAAGGGAATTCTTCAATGATGATTCGAATTCAATTGCAAAGGACCTTAAATAAACTTAAGAATTCGAATACAATTAGAAGCAAATCTATCCAAGAACTATCTCAATTCAACCCTAGATATGACACACTCGAGAAGAAAAGAAGTCACAACAAAATGAAATTGATACAACTCACAATTTCAAGGTGTTGCACTCGCCACAATTTCAACTCTTGGGATTGAAATTGATAAGAGTCTCAATGACAATTAGGAACCTTAATTCTCACGTGTAGAAGAAGTGTTTGATCTGCAAAAAAATCCTACTCAAACCCTCCCTTAAGCAAGTATTTATACTTGCTACTCCTTGGGTTAAAAAGTGCTCAAAATTACAAGTTTGCCACTTTTAAGGTGGCTAACCCTAAATGAAAATTACAAGGAAATAAAAGTTTCCTAAAACCAAAATACAACCAAAATAGTTCATAAAATAAGAAATATGTAAAAGAAATGGTCTTCAAGATGCCGGTCTTCTATAGGATCCATCGGCCCAACTCATCGCCGGTTCAGGTCGGTCCATGGATAACCCACAAGCTGAGTCTGAGGGAGTTTGTCCCTTACCCTATAAAATATGATAAGTGTGCCTGTTGGAAAATACAATACAAGAATAATAGAAAAGAGGTTAATATATAAATAATTCCAGGGTCGATCTACTCAAAATGGGCCCTCATCGCCAAAATTCGAATTCCTTTAGTTTTTGTCCTAACGATAGGTCTTGTCGGATTTTTATTCCTATCACCTCTTCTTCCGCTTTTGCTGTTGTCATCATTGTGTGGCTATTATGGCTACCATTGTTGTTTTTGAAGCTGTTGGATCATTGATGCCATGGTTGTTTTTGTTGTTTCCACTGTGTCACTGCTATTGCTATCCCTTGTGGTTTCCATTGTCGTCATCTCCATGTTGTTTTTATTGTCGTTGCTGGTGCGGTCCACTAGGGTCGCCACCATTACTCCTATTTTCGTGGATGTTGCTGCTGTTGCTGTTGCTCTTGTGGATGTTTTTGTTGTCATCCACTTCATTGTCAAGATTGTTGTTTCTATCACTATTAGAGTCGTCGTTGCTGTTGTCGTTGGAACCGTCATTATTGTTGTCGTTGTTGTGGTCAAGGTCGTCATTGCCACTGCCTTTGCTATTGCCATTATTACGGTCATGGTTGTCACCATCACTATTGTCGTTGAGGTTGCTGTCGTCACCATAGTTGTTGTTGCCACTGTTGCTATCATTATCACTACCATTGCTATTATTGTCATTGCCACGGTCACCATTGCCGTTGTTGTTGCCTCCATCGTTAGAAAAGGAGGCGAGACAGACATAATGCCAAGCTGATGTCTTTGTTGTTGTTATGGCCGGAGTCGGAGGGGAAAAAGGGTTTGATGGAGAGAGTGACAAAGGGGAAATGACATTGATGTCGAGAAGCTATGAAAATGAGGGGAAGGAAGAAGGAAAAATAAAAGGGAAACACAAGATGGGGAAGGATAAAGGAGGCGCAGTTTAGGAGGAAGAAGAAGATCCGGGGAGAAGAGAAGATGAAGAGAGGAAGAAGAAGAAAGAAGGAAGGTAGAAGGAAAGAGAAAAGAAAAAAAAGAAAAGAAAAGGAAGGAGAAGACAATTGGGATGGGAAGAAAAGAAAGAAGGAAAGAAAAGAAAAAGAGAAAGGAAAGGATAAGACTGCTGCTTACTGTTGTCATTATGCCTGCAGTTTGACATTTCGTCTGGTCAAACGCAATTTGATTTTTTTTTTTTACTTATGAATATATATTATATTATATTAATTTTTATTATATTTTATATTCTAAATGTCTCTATTTTAATATTTTGCTCATATATAAAAATATCTTTAAATTTTATATATATATTTATATTTATTTATTATTATTATTTTTTATTTTCTTTTTGTTTCAATTGAGACAAAAGAAAGGTTTAAGGATGATATGTGTGAAAGGTAAAATGAATTTTTGATGAAGAATGAAGGAAATTGAAATTTCACTTTAGCACAACCTTTAGCACAACCTATGTTGAGTTAGAAAAATAGGTAGAAGCAAGTATAATTTCAGCTTTACCTCTAGCACAGCCATGCTGGAGCCAGTGCTAAATAAGAAAAATGGTTAGAAGCAAGAAATATTTCAACCCTACCTCCAGCACAGCCATGTTGGAGCTAGTGCTGAACCGGGCATTGAAGATAACGTGTTTTAGAGTCAATACGGCCTTGAGCATGGCTATGCTGATACCCATGTTGACCTTGTTTTCAAAGATCTACAAATAGATGCTTATTTCTGCACACTTTTTATACATATTTATACTTCATGTGTGTACATACATATACACATGTATGTACTACACATACACATATATAACCCGTTTTTCCACATCCATATTGAACACAACATTTCAAGCACATAATGGAGTCTTCGGTTATTCGTAAATTATTAAAATAATATTAATGTATTACAATGTTTAAAATTTTTCTTCAAAATTTCTAATATTACCAAAAATGTCATCTTCGCTACCCCGGCCTAGAAGTATCTATTATTTCGCTTATTTTCTTAAATTTTTATATATTTTCTCAAAAATTTTAGGACTTTACATTAAAGATGTAAAAAATTAGCTTATTGTTGATGATCGTAATCACACAAATTTAAAAATCCCATTTTCTATGACTCTCTATTACGATCAAATAGGCAAGTGCACCTATCGATTGTAATAGTATAAAATTGTGTTCGGGTATCGTATCCTCAGCGATCAGCAAGTACCAATACTAACTCTAAACCGACTATCTAACCGCACAAATTCGAAAGATTCAGATTAAATTAAGAACACTTAACAAAACCTATAGCAATTAAAAAGAACACAATAACTTGATTACTAAATTCGATAACAAAGAACATACCCTACCCTTAGTACTCCTCTAATTTTCATGTAACTTCACCCTTTCAATAAATTAGTTAACGAGCAATGGTTATCTCTAAACTGCGGAGTATCTAACACTAAGCCAATGTTCTTCCCAGATTCATTAGCTCCTAACCCTAATCGCTTTGATAAAGATCCCTCTTCTATCAAAAATCAATTAGAATTGCATTAATACTCTTGAACCCTCAATTAGATTGAATTATCTAATTTAATCTAATATGGAAAATTCACGTTCTCTATCCCTAGATTACATACGAATTCCTTTATTCATGTAAGATCTATTCAAACAAGAGATTTTCCAATCATCATCTAAGAAATCAGTATAAATTCAATGTTAGCCATACATCGAATTAGCAATACTAAATGAATAACATGAATAAATTCAGAGAATTCCACTATTCATTAACTATGCAATCAGTCCAATGTTACATGACAATTAGGGTTCATAAGGTTCGGGTATGAAATAAACTAGCCACTCACGGTTTTCAACTTACAACTCAATGAAACAAAATGAAAAAGAAAGAGAAAACCCCTATGCATGAGCCCTCCGGTGTCGTCTTCTTCTTTTTTCGTCCCTTTAACCTCTCTTTTGTGTCCCTTCGGCCTCCTCTTTTGTACTCCCCCTTTCGCACCCCTTTTTGTTTCTAGAAAAATGAGAGTATATATATGCATGGAAACCCTAAAATCGTCTGAAACGGCTGACTCTTTTTTATATACACGGTCTCAACCCATGGTTATACACGGTTGTATACTTAAACCGTGTAAGCTTCTGTTGGTTTTTCCAGGCTCAACATACGGCTATGCCTCAAGCCATGTATGCAATCGTATATGCTTCTATGGATCTCCTAAGATGAACACACGTTCGTGCCTTTGAAATACACGCCGGTGTATTTCAGTTGTTCCTTCCAAAAAGCATTTTTCTTTGTGTATTCCTATCCGATCTCAATCCAAATCGATATCTCCTCTCAAATAGTGGTCCTCATCCTTGAAGCTGAAATATTTCTCTTTTAAGTATAAAAAATTCTTAAAGATAACATCAACTTATTACGCAAACAACTAAAATTCATGCAAAATACAAGTGTTAGTTTATACTTATCAAACTCCCCCACACTTAAGTGTTTGCTTGTCCTCAAGCAAGATTTTCATTAACTCAGCAATCAAGAATTTCTTTTTGCATCATTGATTCTCATAGTTTACCCCCATAATATGCAATCTCTACTCAATCCCACCATTAGTTGTTTACAAGATACAAATACCAAAATTCTCAAGGCTAATCCAAGTAACTTAAACTAATACTCTCATCATTTAAACACAAATTCCCAAAAGTGAAACCAAACGAAGATCAATACTAGTAAAGTAGAGTATACTTCCCTCTTAACCACTCCTATAAGTAATGCAATAAAGAGTAAAGGCACATTGTGTCTACTTATCTTCTGGATTTTCCTTTTATTTAATCCTTTTAAAGAAGATTGGGAGATTTTCCATTAAGTACTTTACTTAGTTAACTGACTCATGTAGCGAACTTTCAATCGATAATCCGAGCTCATCACTCAAGTTAACAGACGTTATCCTCTCAATGTAGAGGGCGTCCCTTGGATTTACTTGTTCGAGTCAAGTCAACTATCTATTTCTATTGAAATGGTTTCCACGGTCAGTAAGTCCCAGACCAGACGATCTTAGGCTACTAGGTTTTAAGATACCCCTTCAAACCTCTACCATCTTAATCAAATTTAAATTTGATTTTTTTTCTTTTTTTCTTTTTTTTTTCTTTTTTTTTCAGAGATAATTACTCCCAAAGTTCTCAATTCCAATAATTGCGAAAAGGAATCACCAAGTTACAAGTATCCTCTACTCCTTTACTTGGAATTGCATAACTCACATTACTAGCAAAAGAAAGAGCATACTAAACCTACTAGAGATCTTAATTCACTCTCAATTCTCGAAATAACTGCTTAAACAACAAGTAATTCTCTTCACTTGGATTTTAACTTGTAATTCTAGCAAAGTATTTATAAAACAAGATAAGAGAGTAAACTTTGCAAAATTTCCAAGAATTTTCAGCACATTAAGTAATATAACGAAATCTTAGCAATTCTTGATTGTTAGTAATTCATTAAATACATCTTAAGTGGGGAAACTTTATAATTTTGATTTATTAACACTTATATTTCATGCTTCTTATCTCAGTTTCCTCCCCCCACACTTAGATTTAGACATTGTCCCCAATGTCTACATTGAACTACACAAACAGGGAAGAAAATGGAAATAAAAGAGAAGGAGAAACAAGACTCCCCTGGATCGGTATCAGAATCGCGCATTCGGCATCCACTTTTGTAGAAGAACTCAAATCAATATCATTCATGCGCACAGGACCATGAGTTCTTGAAAAGAACTCCAAACATGTAGTATCCCTAACCTTCTCATGACTAAAGTCATGTACTCCACCCATCTAATAGAATCTCTGAAATGAAATGAAGAGTAATTGAATGGATTAAAGAAAGAAAAACTTACCTAAAGAAATGCATGGGTTAATGTAGTCAGCGTTAAGTTTTCTTAATATCGCCGATCCCTAACAACGGCACCAAAAACTTGTTGATGATCGTAATCACACAAATTTAAAAATCCCATTTTCTATGACTCTCTATTACGATCAAATAGGCAAGTGCACCTATCGATTGTAATAGTATAAAATTGTGTTCGGGTATCGTATCCTCAGCGATCAGCAAGTACCAATACTAACTCTAAACTGACTATCTAACCGCACAAATTCGAAAGATTCAGATTAAATTAAGAACACTTAACAAAACCTATAGCAATTAAAAAGAACACAATAACTTGATTACTAAATTCGATAACAAAGAACATACCCTACCCTTAGTACTCCTCTAATTTTCATGTAACTTCACCCTTTCAATAAATTAGTTAACGAGCAATGGTTATCTCTAAACTGCGGAGTATCTAACACTAAGCCAATGTTCTTCCCAGATTCATTAGCTCCTAACCCTAATCGCTTTGATAAAGATCCCTCTTCTATCAAAAATCAATTAGAATTGCATTAATACTCTTGAACCCTCAATTAGATTGAATTATCTAATTTAATCTAATATGGAAAATTCACGTTCTCTATCCCTAGATTACATACGAATTCCTTTATATCATGTAAGATCTATTCAAACAAGAGATTTTCCAATCATCATCTAAGAAATCAGTATAAATTCAATGTTAGCCATACATCGAATTAGCAATACTAAATGAATAACATGAATAAATTCAGAGAATTCCACTATTCATTAACTATGCAATCAGTCCAATGTTACATGACAATTAGGGTTCATAAGGTTCGGGTATGAAATAAACTAGCCACTCACGGTTTTCAACTTACAACTCAATGAAACAAAATGAAAAAGAAAGAGAAAACCCCTATGCATGAGCCCTCCGGTGTCGTCTTCTTCTTTTTCGTCCCTTTAACCTCTCTTTTGTGTCCCTTCGGCCTCCTCTTTTGTACTCCCCCTTTCGCACCCCTTTTTGTTTCTAGAAAAATGAGAGTATATATATGCATGGAAACCCTAAAATCGTCTGAAACGGCTGACTCTTTTTTATATACACGGTCTCAACCCATGGTTATACACGGTTGTATACTTAAACCGTGTAAGCTTCTGTTGGTTTTTCCAGGCTCAACATACGGCTATGCCTCAAGCCATGTATGCAATCGTATATGCTTCTATGGATCTCCTAAGATGAACACACGTTCGTGCCTTTGAAATACACGCCGGTGTATTTCAGTTGTTCCTTCCAAAAAGCATTTTTCTTTGTGTATTCCTATCCGATCTCAATCCAAATCGATATCTCCTCTCAAATAGTGGTCCTCATCCTTGAAGCTGAAATATTTCTCTTTTAAGTATAAAAAATTCTTAAAGATAACATCAACTTATTACGCAAACAACTAAAATTCATGCAAAATACAAGTGTTAGTTTATACTTATCAAACTCCCCCACACTTAAGTGTTTGCTTGTCCTCAAGCAAGATTTTCATTAACTCAGCAATCAAGAATTTCTTTTTGCATCATTGATTCTCATAGTTTACCCCCATAATATGCAATCTCTACTCAATCCCACCATTAGTTGTTTACAAGATACAAATACCAAAATTCTCAAGGCTAATCCAAGTAACTTAAACTAATACTCTCATCATTTAAACACAAATTCCCAAAAGTGAAACCAAACGAAGATCAATACTAGTAAAGTAGAGTATACTTCCCTCTTAACCACTCCTATAAGTAATGCAATAAAGAGTAAAGGCACATTGTGTCTACTTATCTTCTGGATTTTCCTTTTATTTAATCCTTTTAAAGAAGATTGGGAGATTTTCCATTAAGTACTTTACTTAGTTAACTGACTCATGTAGCGAACTTTCAATCGATAATCCCGAGCTCATCACTCAAGTTAACAGACGTTATCCTCTCAATGTAGAGGGCGTCCCTTGGATTTACTTGTTCGAGTCAAGTCAACTATCTATTTCTATTGAAATGGTTTCCACGGTCAGTAAGTCCCAGACCAGACGATCTTAGGCTACTAGGTTTTAAGATACCCCTTCAAACCTCTACCATCTTAATCAAATTTAAATTTGATTTTTTTTCTTTTTTTCTTTTTTTTTTCATTTTTTTTCAGAGATAATTACTCCCAAAGTTCTCAATTCCAATAATTGCGAAAAGGAATCACCAAGTTACAAGTATCCTCTACTCCTTTACTTGGAATTGCATAACTCACATTACTAGCAAAAGAAAGAGCATACTAAACCTACTAGAGATCTTAATTCACTCTCAATTCTCGAAATAACTGCTTAAACAACAAGTAATTCTCTTCACTTGGATTTTAACTTGTAATTCTAGCAAAGTATTTATAAAACAAGATAAGAGAGTAAACTTTGCAAAATTTCCAAGAATTTTCAGCACATTAAGTAATATAACGAAATCTTAGCAATTCTTGATTGTTAGTAATTCATTAAATACATCTTAAGTGGGGAAACTTTATAATTTTGATTTATTAACACTTATATTTCATGCTTCTTATCTCAGTTTCCTCCCCCCCACACTTAGATTTAGACATTGTCCCCAATGTCTACATTGAACTACACAAACAGGGAAGAAAATGGAAATAAAAGAGAAGGAGAAACAAGACTCCCCTGGATCGGTATCAGAATCGCGCATTCGGCATCCACTTTTGTAGAAGAACTCAAATCAATATCATTCATGCGCACAGGACCATGAGTTCTTGAAAAGAACTCCAAACATGTAGCATCCCTAACCTTCTCATGACTAAAGTCATGTACTCCACCCATCTAATAGAATCTCTGAAATGAAATGAAGAGTAATTGAATGGATTAAAGAAAGAAAAACTTACCTAAAGAAATGCATGGGTTAATGTAGTCAGCGTTAAGCTTTCTTAATATCGTCGATCCCTAACAACGGCACCAAAAACTTGTTGATGATCGTAATCACACAAATTTAAAAATCCCATTTTCTATGACTCTCTATTACGATCAAATAGGCAAGTGCACCTATCGATTGTAATAGTATAAAATTGTGTTCGGGTATCGTATCCTCAGCGATCAGCAAGTACCAATACTAACTCTAAACCGACTATCTAACCGCACAAATTCGAAAGATTCAGATTAAATTAAGAACACTTAACAAAACCTATAGCAATTAAAAAGAACACAATAACTTGATTACTAAATTCGATAACAAAGAACATACCCTACCCTTAGTACTCCTCTAATTTTCATGTAACTTCACCCTTTCAATAAATTAGTTAACGAGCAATGGTTATCTCTAAACTGCGGAGTATCTAACACTAAGCCAATGTTCTTCCCAGATTCATTAGCTCCTAACCCTAATCGCTTTGATAAAGATCCCTCTTCTATCAAAAATCAATTAGAATTGCATTAATACTCTTGAACCCTCAATTAGATTGAATTATCTAATTTAATCTAATATGGAAAATTCACGTTCTCTATCCCTAGATTACATACGAATTCCTTTATTCATGTAAGATCTATTCAAACAAGAGATTTTCCAATCATCATCTAAGAAATCAGTATAAATTCAATGTTAGCCATACATCGAATTAGCAATACTAAATGAATAACATGAATAAATTCAGAGAATTCCACTATTCATTAACTATGCAATCAGTCCAATGTTACATGACAATTAGGGTTCATAAGGTTCGGGTATGAAATAAACTAGCCACTCACGGTTTTCAACTTACAACTCAATGAAACAAAATGAAAAAGAAAGAGAAAACCCCTATGCATGAGCCCTCCGGTGTCGTCTTCTTCTTTTTCGTCCCTTTAACCTCTCTTTTGTGTCCCTTCGGCCTCCTCTTTTGTACTCCCCCTTTCGCACCCCTTTTTGTTTCTAGAAAAATGAGAGTATATATATGCATGGAAACCCTAAAATCGTCTGAAACGGCTGACTCTTTTTTATATACACGGTCTCAACCCATGGTTATACACGGTTGTATACTTAAACCGTGTAAGCTTCTGTTGGTTTTTCCAGGCTCAACATACGGCTATGCCTCAAGCCATGTATGCAATCGTATATGCTTCTATGGATCTCCTAAGATGAACACACGTTCGTGCCTTTGAAATACACGCCCGTGTATTTCAGTTGTTCCTTCCAAAAAGCATTTTTCTTTGTGTATTCCTATCCGATCTCAATCCAAATCGATATCTCCTCTCAAATAGTGGTCCTCATCCTTGACACTGAAATATTTCTCTTTTAAGTATAAAAACTTCTTAAAGATAACATCAACTTATTACACAAAGAACTAAAATTCATGCAAAATACAAGTGTTAGTTTATACTTATCACTTATCCAAGGAAGTTTTATAACTAACTTCCTAAGAAAGCCACCTTAAAGTTAATTTCTTAAAGAAGGATATTTTATTAACTTTCTAAGGAAGTTTACTTGATCAACTTTTCAAGTAAGACATCAAAAGAAACTTAGCTAAGAAGTATAACTTCTTAAGGAATTTATCTTGATAAACTTGATAACAAAGTTTTTCATGACTTCTCATGAAGAACCACCAAATTAACCTCACAATAAAACTACTTATCTTATAAAAGCCTTATAATGTTAAGATACTAGAGTTGACTTGGGTCTACTAATACAAAAACCTAAGTTAACCAAAGAAAATTCTTTAGTTAACATAAGAACTCTTGAGTAACAATGTAAGTTAACTTACCCAAAAAACTACATAGACCTAACTAATCTCAAACTCATGAGATTAATCTTAGTAATATAAGCATGCAAATCAAAGTTAAATCCCATAAGAAAACTAAAAATTCTACCAATTATTACTAATTCCTTTTACTTATATTCAATCATAAATCAGGCTACTAAGATGATAACAAGATCTTTATTCTGACTAGAATATCTTATGGAAAATGAAAACAAGTATGAATACCAAATAGATTTGGCCTAGAAATCAAAATCAAAGATAAAATATTTTAGCCTAAATGTCATCTATAATTCCTAAGGATTTTTGTTAGTAGTATTTTTAGAAATCCTACTAGATAAGGAAATACACCTAGAATTTAGCTCTACATGAACTTGAGTAAGGTCCGAGAGCTAGAGAAGACTCAAAATTTTATAAGTAAAAATAAGTCGACTTAGTCAAATTAAAAGTTGACTTGAGTCAATTGACTCTACTTAACTCACTAACTTAAGTCTTCCATTCGACACCCTTGGGAAGACTTAAGTAGACTTAAGACATTAAAGCTAAGACCTGAGTTGACTTAGGGAAGACATAGTAAATAGGACACTAAGGATTCATATGATACTCTTTTATGATGGAATTAATGAGTTTAGCTTAGTAAAAGTTCAATTGAAAATCGTCAACTACACTAATTTCCACTAAACTCCTTACTTGAGAGTTTTAAATTATTCTCGATATTTCACCTAATAGACTAAATTCGAATTTTGTCAAATTTTATCTATAGGATTGGTACTTAGCCCCAAATATTACTTGAGTATTAGATTTAAAAATCTAAACTTGATTAACTAAAGTCTACTCCCATTTGACTTAAGTTAACCTTCAATAAACAATTAGATAACTCAAGAAGACTTACATTGACTTGAGTTTAATCCTTTCCAAATCTATCCTATCTTATCCTAATCATAAGGATTAGTATCCTAGAATGTAGATCAGCAAAAAGAAAAATAAATTAATAACAAACCTAATTATAAAATGAAATCAAAATCGGAAGTCCCTTAAACCATGCCCTAAAGATTTCAAAGCGGTTAAGCTTGAAACCAATCCCAAAACTGAATCTATTTTTACCAAATTTTACCTAATTTAATATTACATCTTTAATTACCCAATGACACACAAGTTAATAGAAAATCCACTAAAAACTCCACTATTTGCACTTCCTTCTCCAAGACGCCACATTAAGGACAACTTCTCCATCAAGCTTTGAAAAATCGACCCCTTGTCTTATCCTATCTTATGGAAAATGACTCCTCATCATTTTTATCCTTGAATAATTAATTTTTCCATAAGAATCTTATCTAATCTTTGAAAATTGAACGTTAATCATTGCCTAGAGAAGACTAGTTGCAAGCTCCATTCAAGACACCACCACAAGCTTCCACATCAAGCTTTGAAATTTCCAACCTTATCTTATCTTATCAAGACCAAACTTATTCCACCAGATCTTATCTCAATCCTACCATATTTTATCTTGTCTAACCTAAGGAAAAAGACATAAAATAATTTGGAATTAGGCATATGAAAATGGGATCCAAATTTGATGCATTGAATATGAGATTATTCCAATTTTTACCAAGGTTTACTTACCTTAATCTATCTTATCCTATACTTAATAAACCTTACCAAAAATTCACCATATTATACCTTAAGTATACCTTGATTACTCAGTACAAGGGCATGGGAAAATTCAAAAAGATGAGCCCCTAAAAATATATTAGAAACCCCCTTCTTCACGTGAGCACCACCATGTAAACCCATCAAACTTGTCACCATTCAATTCACCCCTTCCTATCTTAATTTAATTTAATCTAAAATAACATAAATTTCCATGATTAAAATAGGTCAAGGGCTTGGAAATATCATGGAAAATTAGAATTTTAGTCTTATAAACAAAAGGAAAAAAATCTCTAAAAACACCTTGTTAATTAACCTTGTTTCATCCCATGTTTGAGGCTATCTCACCTAATCTTAACCTAATCAAAATTAGCCCAAAATTTGTGATGGGTGTCGAATCCAACAAAAATAAAACCTACTCCTAAACAATTATATGATTTGCATATAGTGGTGAGTAGGGTCGAATCCACAGAGATTGGTTAAACTTATTTCTATCCAAGGAGAATAAAAAGGAAAAGGAAAATGGGGGGTTTGGTTTGTGAATCGAATAAAGTTAAAACAAGATAAGAAAGTTGTATATTGATAAAAAGCCTAGCCAAAGGAATCAAGATAGTTTAATTCAAGGAATTGATCATCGATGCAAATGTTCTCTATTCTTAGTTTTAGATAAACTGGTTATGGTTATTAACAAGCTCTAATAACCTATCTCTCCTTACTTCCTCGATAACCTCAGACAAGCGCTTTGAATTATTTCTCTTATTGATTAAACAATCCTAGACAAGCTCTTAGGATTTAATCTATCAATAGCATTAAGATCTAGAGAGACCACCAATTCATGCCAGTAGATTATAAGATAACCTATTTAAACATGATCACACACCTCCATAACATGAATTCGATCATCTCTTTTATAACCAAACATGTTATTGTGTCACTAAGACTAGAACAATCAAACAATTACGGATTTGACGTGCTAGTTGACAATATATTAACTTGCTAATTGAGTAGAAGAGCTCTATTCATACCAATCAACAAAGATAATAATGACAAAACGATTAGAAGATATATGAATACCCGAAAGCAAAGAATAGAATAAATACAAGTCAATTAGACCTCACAATTCATGGAGAATTAAACATCTATGACCCTTTGGCTAGAAAAGTAGCTTAGCTACTCATGTTCATCAATAAAACGAAAAATAAAAATAAAAACATAACAAGCCTCTGTTTCCGGCTGCCTGCTCTGCCTCCGCGTTTCCTTCTTGTCTCCAAGATGATCCAAGATTCAAAGATTCCCCTAACCCTCTAGGGTTGGCTCTATTTATATTATTAGAGGGATAACATGTGATCTTTTGCGAGCAAGATACGAAAATGTCTTTCCTTTTCCAAGTAGATTTCGAGAAGTGAAGATTCGTCTGCCTGGCACGCCCTACCATACGGCCGTGGGTCAAGCCGTTCCATCCTCTGTGCATATTCTTCAAGTCTTCATCCGCGAACAGTGTGTACCACGGTTACACACACGGCTAGATTTCAAGCCGTGCCTTCATCTGTGCATAATCTACAGGTCTTCATCCGTGTCCCGTGTGTACCACGGTTACACCCACGGCTAGATTTCAAGTCGTGCCTTCATCTAGTTGATGTTCCACATTTTCTTCTCCTTGGCACGTCTAGCTTCCACCACGGCTCTAAGCACGGTTTCTCCCACGGCTTCCACCACGGCCGTGCCTTAAGCCGTGTCTCTCTCTATTCAAAGTCCACATTTCCGCCTTCTTGTCCAGTGAGGGGCACGGTTTGCGCCATGGCCGTGCCTCAACCCGTGCTTCCGATACACGGCCGTGTACTTCAACTGTGTATCTTCCTATTGATTCAAAACCAAGTACACGGCCGTGTACTTCAATTACACACCCATGTACTTCCCTCCGGTGGTGTAAATCCTTGTCTTTGAACCAAGTTGTAGATGGCTTCTCTAATTTACTTGAATTGGCATCCTTGACTCCATTTAACCTGATTTATCACGATGATAGAATTAGAGTACCATTTCCTTATGATTTCTATAAAATCAATAATAATTTAACACAATTTATAATATAAAGATTGAGTATAAAATGGCTCTATCAAATTCCCCCACACTTAAACTCTTGCTTGTCTTCAAGCAATTGCATCAAATCAATTGAGAAATCTGTCATAGATTATACAAACTTTCTTTTCATCATTCCAAGCATCTATTCATTTGTAATTCATGACTTGTAATTTAATTTCTACTACTTCAACCCAATTGGTTTCCTGTGATCAAATTACTATGGACAAAATTCAATAGCTAATCTAAACAAAACAAACTTTAATCCTCATGTTTAGCAAAAGAATTTTTATTCCAAAAGTAAATACTTAATCTACTAAGGAAAAACACCCAATTAAACTTCATTGGATATTATCAAGCATATAATCCTTGTAGTATAAAGTAAAAGCATATGGTATAAGCTCTTTGCTAGATATTCTCCCTTTTATACATCTTTGTTTTATTCAATGAATGTTCACATTCATGTTCTTTTGATTTATTCAAGCATCTATTTTGATGGGTTTTTGCCCGCTTCTTTTCATGAACTTTTACCTTTTTCGCCCTTATCGTTATAGTGAGTTCATTGAGTCGGCAACATCCCGAGCTCATCACTCAAGTGACCGGGTTTTGAGATACCCCTACGGACTCTTCCTCACTCTAACATTCAAGTTTGAATACTCTTAACTCAATTAGTTGAATCATTGGAGTAATGGCTATGCTTGATTCTTTTTTTTTTTTTTTAAGTGTTATGATTGCTTTACAAACAATTTCAAAGAGTATACAGTAGCTAATATAACCTAGAAGTAAACTTGTTTATTTTTCACTTAGGGACTCGACTTACTCTTAGACTTCCAATTCTAAAGCTAAATACAAGGTAAATTTGTTTCTTAAAGATTTCACTACTTACTTTTAACTATGTATTCTAATCACAGTAGTGGGTGAGTAAAGCATTTGAACAAGTCAATTTCACATTTTGTAGATGCTTATTACAACATTTAGTACAATCTCTAGATTTCATGATAATTTTGAAAAACTTTGGCTTAAAATTGCTTAAGGACAAACATTCAGAGTATAAGTTAGTTCTCTATTCTCTATATTTTATTATCGTCTCCCCCACACTTAGCTTGAACAGTGTCCTCACTGTTCCTAATTCAGCACAATTGAAGAGGAATTAACAACACAAAGGACATTAGAGAATAAGAGAAAGGAAATATTGGTACTTCCTTGGTATTGGAGTGCTCCCTTTAAGCTCTAGAAAGTGTCATCTAATGATATGTATCCTTGCTGCAGCCGATCCAAAGAGTTCAAAACTACACTAAAATCAAAACTAACTAAACTAAAACAAAACAAAACTAAAACAAACCAAAATTAATGCAAAACAATTTTTTTTTTTTTTTTACATGGGTTGCCTCCCATTAAGCGCCTTTCTTTAACGTCTTTGGCTAGACGTTCCTGGCTAAATATTCGGATAAGGATTTTGATTCCAGCCTTGGTGCCTGTGGTGATGGGTTAATAGCATCCGTAACAAAAACAGGAGAGATATCGTTAGGATGTTTCATGGCATCATAAATGTTAAATTTAATCACTTCACCATCAAATTCCATAGTGAGGGTGCCATCATTTACATCGATTTTCATTTTAGAAGTCTTAAGGAATGGTCGCCCTAATAATATCAGTGATGAAGTATGAGAATCACTATCGTCCATGTCAAGCACATAAAAATCAGCAGGAAAAACCAACCCATTGACTTGAACTAAAACATCCTCTAGAACTCCCTCAGGATAAACATTGGACCTATCAGCAAGTTGAACAATAATACCCGTTTCCTTTAAAGGACCAACATTTAAACGTTGATAAACAGACAAAGGCATGACATTAATAGAAGCTCCTAGATCACACATGGCTTTAGCGATTCCAAGACTACCTATTTTGCAAGGAATGGAGAACATACCTGGGTCCTTACATTTAGGAGGAAGCTTCTTCTGAATAATAGCTGAAACATTTTCACTCACACTAATCTTTTCATTGCTTTTCAGCTTCCTTTTGTTAGTGCACAAGTCCTTGAGGAATCTAGTATAGCGTGGTATTTGCTTAATTGCATCAAGTAAAGGAATATTTACCTCGACTTTACGAAACGTTTCCAGAATCTCTTTTTCTTCCGCTTCCTTCTTGGATTTCGCTAATCTGGAGGGGAAAGGAGGTGGTATCAATGTGACCTTCGATGGCTCAACTAGAGACTTGCTAATCTGGTCGCCCTGCTGGCTCGGAGTCGAAGTCTCTTTCTTGGTCTCTTCCTCAAGATTAGACGGATTTCCTTTCTTATTTGATCCCTGCAATTCTGTTCCACTTCTCAAGGTAATTGCATTAACGCTTTGCTTCGGGTTTGTAATAGTTTGAGAAGGTAACTTACCTTGAGTTTCTAACCTGTTTACGACTGAAGCAAGTTGGCTTACCTGATTCTCCAAGTTTTGAATGCTTTGCTTTGTTTCCTCCTGAAATTGTTTGGTATTCACAACTAGAGACTTAACAATATCCTCAAGGGGCATACCTGAAGTGGAAGGAGCTTGGGGTACGTGGTGTGATGGCTTTGGCTGGAATTGTTGGAAATGTTGAGGGTTATTGCCATATCGGAAGTTAGGATGATCCCTCCATCCAGGATTGTAAGTATTCGAGTAGGGGTCATACTTCCTTTGCGGTTGTCCTGGAAATCCGCCTACAGCATTGGCGTGTTCATGGTTGTCATCTTGCAATGTGGGGCACATGTCGGTCGGATGACTAAGAGCAGCACAAATTCCACAAGCTTTCACCTGTTGGGTATTTCCAAGAGCTAGCTGCTGCACAAGGGAGGTAAGATTAGAAATTTGATGTTCAAGGTTAGACACATTTACCTCATTTACCTTCCTTGAAGACGTATCATGCCTATAGCTAAATTGTTGCGAATTGGCAACCATAATGGAGATCAATTCCCTAGCTTGACCAGAGGTTTTGTTTACTATAGCGCCTCCACTTGCAGCATCCATCATATTCCTCTCCATCGGAAGTAGGCCCTCGTAGAAGTATTGGATAAGGAGTTGTTCAGATATCCCATGTTGTGGGCAGCTTGCACAAAGTTGCTTGAACCTCTCCCAATACTCATGAAGAGTCTCGGTGTCCCTCTGTTTTATACCACAAATTTCTCTTCTTATACCAGCGGCTCTGGATGCGGGGAAGAATTTGTCCAAGAAGAGTCTTACCATATCTGTCCAAGTGGTGATAGAACCTGGAGGCAAATAAAACAACCAATCTTTAGCTTTAGTACTTAAAGAAAATGGAAAAGCACGTAGCTTGATTTGATCGTCGGTTATTCCTTGCGGCCTTATACTAGAACACACTATATGGAACTCTTTCAAATGCTTATGAGGATCTTCATTCTCAAGACCATGAAATGTAGGTAGCAGATGTATCAACCTAGATTTCAATTCGAATTCCATAGCTAGTTCGGGATAGTGAATACAAAGTGGTTGTTGATTCACATCCGGTGCAGCTAACTCCCTTAAGGTTCTCTCGAGATTTGCCATGTCGTCCTCTTTTTCAGAATCGGACAAGTCCGATACTAAGTTCGGTCTAATGGATGATCTAGCTTCTTGTCGTAGTCTCTTTAGAGTCTTCTCAATCTCCGGATTATAAATTAGTTCACCTGTCTGAGAAGAATGAGTCATACAAGAATAGAAATAAATTTGACACCAGTCCCCAGCAATGGCGCCAAAATTTGATGGGTGTCGAATCCAACAAAAATAAAACCTATTCCTAAACAATTATATGATTTGCATATAGTGGTGAGTAGGGTCGAATCTACAGAGATTGGTTAAACTTATTTCTATCCAAGGAGAATAAAAAGGAAAAGGAAAATGGGGGGTTTGGTTTGTGAATCGAATAAAGTTAAAACAAGATAAGAAAGTTGTATATTGATAAAAAGCCTAGCCAAAGGAATCAAGATAGTTTAATTCAAGGAATTGATCATCGATGCAAATGTTCTCTATTCTTAGTTCTAGATAAACTGGTTATGGTTATTAACAAGCTCTAACAACCTATCTCTCCTTACTTCCTCGATAACCTTAGACAAGCGCTTTGAATTATTTCTCTTATTGATTAAACAACCCTAGACAAGCGCTTAGGATTTAATCTATCAATAGCATTAAGATCTAGAGAGACCACCAATTTATGTCAGTAGATTATAAGATAACCTATTTAAACATGATCACACACCTCCATAACATGAATTCGATCATCTCTTTTATAACCAAACATGTTATTGCATCACTAAGACTAGAACAATCAAACAATTACGGATTTGACGTGCTAGTTGACAATATATTAACTTGCTAATTGAGTAGAAGAGCTCTATTCATACCAATCAACAAAGATAATAATGACAAAACGATTAGAAGATATATGAATACCCGAAAGCAAAGAATAGAATAAATACAAGTCAATTAGACCTCACAATTTGTGGAGAATTAAACATCTATGACCCTTTGGCTAGAAAAGTAGCTTAGCTACTCATGTTCATCAATAAAACGAAAAATAAAAATAAAAACATAACAAGCCTCTGTTTCCGGCTGCCTGCTCTGCCTCCGCGTTTCCTTCTTGTCTCCAAGATGATCCAAGATTCAAAGATTCCCCTAACCCTCTAGGGTTGGCTCTATTTATATTATTAGAGGGATAGCATGTGATCTTTTGCGAGCAAGATAAGAAAATGTCTTTCCTTTTCCAAGTAGATTTCGAGAAGTGAAGATTCGTCTGCCTGGCACACCCTACCACACGGCCGTGGGTCAAGCCGTGCCATCCTCTGTGCATATTCTTCAAGTCTTCATCCGCGAACAGTGTGTACCACGGTTACACACACGGCTAGATTTCAAGTCGTGCCTTCGTCTGTGCATAATCTACAAGTCTTCATCCGTGTCCAGTGTGTACCACGGTTACACCCACGGCTAGATTTCAAGCCGTGCCTTCATCTGGTTGATGTTCCACACTTTCTTCTCCTTGGCACGTCTAGCTTCCACCACGGCTCCAAGCATGGTTTCTCCCACGGCTTCCACCACGGCCGTGCCTTAAGCCGTGTCTCTCTCTGTTTAAAGTCCACATTTCCGCCTTCTTGTCCAGTGAGGGGCACGGTTTGCGCCATGGCCATGCCTCAACCCGTGCTTCCGATACACGGCCGTGTACTTCAACCGTGTATCTTCCTATTGATTCAAAACCAAGTACTCGGCCATGTACTTCAATTACACGCCCATGTACTTCCCTCCGGTGGTGTAAATCCTTGTCTTTGAACCAAGTTGTAGATGGCTTCTCTAATTTACTTGAATTGGCATCCTTGACTCCATTTAACCTGATTTATCACAATGATAGAATTAGAGTACCATTTCCTTATGATTTCTATAAAATCAATAATAATTTAACACAATTTATACTATAAAGATTGAGTATAAAATGGCTCTATCAATTTGTCACGAATAAGCTAAGGAATTAAACTAAAAATAAATAAAAAAATTAGCCTAAGAAACCACCTAGGTTCTACCAAAGTCAGCACTCCTCTTTTAACTATGTTAAAACCATGTGATTTTATCCATATGACATCATTTACCTTATTTTATCCTATATCATTAATACCTTAACTTATCCTATAAGCTATTACACAAATTATAACCCTCAAACCTACCCAATCTTGTCCCCTTACGCATGGAAAATCAGCACCAAGAATTAATTACAAAGCAACAAAACTTAACTACTATAAAAAAGGGATGTAAGGAGGCTAACCTACCTAAGTAAAATCCTCCATTTCCCACGCCACTTTAAGCCCCCTATTCTCTAATGTCTCCTCATCTAACTCTCCACCAATTACACATAATATTCCTCTAAGAAGTCAGAAATTTTCATCCATAATTAGCTCCATTTACATCTCCAAAACCGATAAGAGTTTCGAAACCACCAACGCCATGCATTAAGGTAAGAACTTCCAAGAAGATTGAGTTATCTTTAACTCTCTTAAGGAAGTTACTAATCTTACCTATTTTCCATATTATAGTACCTTTATTTTAGGTATTCAAAGGGTGTTCATTAGATTAAGGTAATTCTCAATTAACCCAAGTTGCTTTCATAGCATATTCTTCATCTATGTACACTAATATCACCTATTTATGAAAGTTGTAGGTTCCAATCGTAGTTCTACTTCAAGCAAACTTTATCCTCATAAGAATATTCTATTTCTCTTTCATTTAGAGTATTTTTAAGTGTTTAGATATATTTCAAACCTCTAATAAATACAAAAGTTTAAAGAAAGAATGTTAAAGCCTTAATTTTGAATCTTGAAGATTTATGATCTATGACTATTTTGACCTATTGAACATCCATGGACATATTCTTGGACATGATTATGCAAATACTCATGGAAATATACCTTGGACATATATTTGGCTTATCATGACTTTGTTTGAGAACAAGATTTACCTTGACGAGGACTTAAGCGTGAACCTTGACAACGGGCCAATTTCTAAATGAAGGACCATGAACTTGGACTTAAGACCTTGAACCTAAACTATTAAGAATCTAAATAAGTAAAAGATACCCTAAAAGACTCTAATATGATTTAGGCTTTAGATTGGGATACCAGAGTAGTATATTTTAGTAGTAGTTATTTTTATATGTATTTTCTTTTATGTCTAATTATTTAGGTTTTTAGTTATTTTTATATGTATTTTCTTTTATGTCTAATTATTTAGGTTTTTTAGAAGACCTCTAGTCTTTACTTGAGGATTATTACAATCCATAAGATAGGATTATTACTATCTACTTGTTGTTTGCTAATCACGTGATGTTTTGTTGATTGCTATTGATTGTTTGGAATCTATGTGGTTACCTTGTTAACTGGTAAACCTAAATTCTTGGCCAAAATAACCAGATTATTTGTTATATGTCTATGATTCAATAAGTACACAAAGAGGAATGAAGAGTGTTTAACCTTTGCCAGATTTTTTTGAAACATGTTGAAGCTTTTTGAAATCTTTTAAGTCCTTTTAAACTGTTTTAATAAAGGTTATATCAAAAGCTCAACATGTGCTATTAAAGGTTTCCATTTATAAAACCTTAGTGCTGCCAATGGTAATTTTATCAAAATTGATTTTGTTGAAGGCAAAGCAGTTGGGACAACTCTTGTTTAAGGTTTATGAGTCATTGTTAATAGTTTGATTGTAGGTTGATGCCTTGATGAGAGATCACCTGATTTGGCTATGGAGGCATTATTGAGTCTTTGTTTGATGGTGAATGGCCCAGTGTGGAATTCACCAAGATTAGCCCTTGGGGCATTTTTTTTCTTGGTGACGGGTAAGCATCAAGTTTGTTTGGGGGATTATGCCCTTAGACAACCGCCTGGGTAAGGTGAAGTACTCTATGCAAGTAAGCATGGAGGTCAATTAAAGTATAGACAATGCAAATCTATACCTTTCATGGTTCTGGACTCCTTTGAATGTGTGATGTGCTCAAAACCACTTTCAAGCACAATCAAACGACTCAAGAAAACAAGTCTCAAGTCTCATACAAAACTGGTACAAGTGACTAGGAAATTGCGTAACCTAATGGAACTTTGATGCAATCCAATGGTTCAAAAGATTCAATTAACTTCCACTAATGGTCAATTTCACTAATCAACAATAAGAAAAAGATAATTACACGTGAAATGGATGAAAAAGACAAGCTCAAAAACCGTGAACTCAAACCCTTCCAACCATGCCAATCACGCCAATACACTAAAGAGCAATTCAATCTCAATGAACAATCAATCTTAAAAGATGATTATCCATGAAATACAACTACAAATATGTCCAAGAATGATTCAAATCTACCCTAGATATGACTCACTAGAGAAGAAATGAACATACAACAAAGATGGAATCGATATGACTCACAATTCCCCTTCGTCGCACTCACCACAATTCCAATTCTTGAGTTGAAATTGATAAGAGTTTTAAACTAAGGAATGAACCCTAATTCCACACGTGAAAGTGTATCTCAATTATGAAAAATATGGCCTCCTCAAACCCTCTCTTAAGCAAGTATTTATACTTGCTACTCCTAGGGTTAAAAAGTGGTCAAAATTACAAGTTTGCCACTTTTAAGGTGGCTAGTCCTAAATGAAAATTACAAGGAAATAAAGTGTCCCAAAACCAAAATACAACCAAAATAGTTCTTAGAACAATTACAAGGTACAAAATAACATAAGTCTTCATGATCCAATGCCTCGGAATAAAAAACAATCACAACAGGTCTTTGATTGTCATCCTGAATATGTTTTGTGTCCATCAACTGTTGTAGGACATATTGGCATCCCATGGAGAATTATCATTATACCTGTAAGATTATTCTCAAATATTTATTAGAATAAAAGACATAAGGTAAAATATGAGCGATTTGGGTCATCATCCAAATCGGGTTCTGAAATAGTCGACAATGCCAAAAATTTTCTCATTAATGTGTTGCTTGCATTAATAATGCATGCATTCATTTTATATGTGGATAGATTTCATGATGTGCTAATTAATATTTGATAACTTGCTTGAATGGTAGTAGTGATCGGTAAACTCATGCTCAACACCCCCCCCCCCCCCCCCCCCCCCCAGTTTATCTTGCAAGGTATTTTAAAGCTGGGAAATGGGCTAAGATCAAAGTGATGAGTATTCTAGAATCAAGCCTAATGGATAGCTAGAGAATTAGAAGATAGTTAAAAGTCTAGGATGAGTAAATAAGAATTTGTAAAGTTGTTTATTTTTTAAACGTTTTCATTTTCCGACACATTTTCAAATTAATGTTCTTAAATGTTGAGATTACTTAGTTTTACTATTTAGAAGGGAATATCAATTCTCTGCAATTCTAGAGAACTATCATAATCGGTTTCCATAGTTATTTTCATAATAACTAGTTATATGTACTATTAGTTATTGTGAGGAATGATTATTTAATTGGAGTCTTGCAATCTCTGACTTATAAGGTAGTTTTCATATTTTGGGTGCACACGTGATATGGTAACTCTCAGGCAATTCTACTAGGCCCCCTTTAGGGTTGTTACAACTATAATAGGACATGCGGTACATAGATGAGAACACGCATGTGTACTTAGATGTGCTAAACCTATATTTTCCTAAGTTGAGTTTTCTACCAACTTCCAATTCCTTACTTCCCTTAACCTATCCAGATACCTAAAAGTAGATTAAAGAAGTTGTTATAAGTTCTCTAAACATACGTGTTTATTGATTTGAATAAGTTTAAGGATTAAGGGAGGATAGAGTTATGAAGATATCACTCATTGCTTATCAGATACATATAAACTATGTTTGCTAATTGTGCATGTTAGGTTAAAACTGTGAATTGAATTAAATTGTTATTGGAACTAAGTATGATGCGAGATCGGTTTGATCGGATTCCTAACTGATACGAACCACGCCAACGTGTGATGAAACCCAATACCAAAACGTTCGGAATTCGTTACCTAAGATGCCAAACACCCTCAAGTGGAAACCGCGACCCATTGTCTATAAGCGAGACAAGAACCTTGGTATAATATGAAGACACCGCAATCGGGATGAAAGACTGATTGATAAGTCGAGATGAACACACGGAAATAAATTCCGATAAGTTCTAGGTTAGTTCTTAAAGAACCAAGAGAAGAATTCTCTCAAAAGTGTTTTCAAACTTTCAATGTTGTATATGTTGTATCCCCCTTCTGTTCTAAACCCTAGGAGCTTTATACTAGGGTTTACGATTCGTAACAATAAAGCCCAAAACGACATCACTTCAATAAGTTGCATAAAAATAAAATAAAAAAAAAAACAGAACAAGAAGGCCGGCGGTGTAGACATGAAGGCCGGCGATGTTGGAATGAAGGCCGGCGGCCTTGAGCCGGTGTTGAAGAGATACACGGCCGTGTACTTCTAGACGTGTATCTTTCTATGGATTTTCTTGACTCCATACACGGCCATGCCTTTTAGCCGTGTATATGACCATGTATGATTCTGTGTAACCTTGAGACTCCTATACGGCCGTGCCTTGTAAAGACACTCCCTCTTCATCCCGTATCCGTTATGACTTGTACAAGAGCAAGGGCATTCCCATGGTTGTTCCAATCCTTTCCAACTTCATGATTGCTCCAATCCCTTCCGGCTTCATGGACATCCTTTATCAACCCGTTAAGTGCTTCTTTGAATCGTTTTGCTCGATTTCTTGTGATCGGTCCAGGTGGCACTTCAAGAGGATCCACATTCCATCTTCTGGCTTGGCTCCCATCATGGATCTCATCAAAGTAACTACTCAATCGTGCTTGGCTGGGCTCGAGGAATTGGTAATGTCGATGATCATGGGGTGGCTTCCTAATGATTGTTTTGTGGCATTATCCCTAGTGGAGTTATATATTAAGATGATCAAGGTAGATTTAGGTTGTTTTGACTCATAACTCATGGACTCATAGATAGTGGGGAGTACCCACTATCGTATATGTATATATGTACGATAAAGACTCATGGAATCTTAGACTCGTGAGCTCGTTGACAATGGGAAGAACCCATTGTTTTACAATGTATACATATGTATTGTGTGTATGTGGAGCTTGTATTGTTGAGAGTTGTGTACTGGAATAACTGGTATGAAAGATAATAATTTGTTGCTTGAATATCTTGTTTGAATCATGTTTGTGTTTGTATTTTAGCATGGTATGTGTGTGTGGTTGTTAGTATACATTGTGCTGGGCTTTAGCTCACTCCTCATGGGACCCTTTTTCAACTACGGGTTCTTCTAGTGAAATTGTGGGGTATGATGATACGTTAGTGAACATAAGTCAAGACTTGGATGATGAGGTGGAATATGTGTATTATGAAGAGTGATAAGCAGACTAAAAGAAAGATTAGCATTAAAATATTTTGTCTTATTGTGTTATACCTAAGACTTCAATTATACTTGAGTTTAAATATGCTTCCACTTTGATTGCTTGTAGGAGACAAACTCTAGTATAAATTTGGTGTGAATAGTTTACCCCTTACATTTTCATTATCAACTGTAGATATCGAGTGGCTCTTTGTGAAGCTACTCTTTGATATATGTGGAGATTCCATTAATGATGTTAAGGTGATTTTCTATAAATTGTGAAGTTTTAGTAAATACTGAGTCTTTGCGTGTCTTCACCTAGTGAGGACACATAGCAAGCTACACTTAATTCAGGTCTCCAGGCATTACAGCTTATGTTGTAACTCCCTAAAATTTCAATCGATAAAATTTTGTCAAATAGACCTTGAATAAGGAGATACATTTAAGATATAATTCCAATTGAACTTAAGATCAGTCTAAAAATTAGAGATAACTTGATATACTATAAGTTGACCTAAGTTAATTTAGTTAGAGTAAAAGTCAACTAAAGCCAACTGACTCTACCTAACTTACTAACTTAAGTCTTCCATTTGACACCTCTGAGAAGACTTGAGTAGACTTCAAGTATTAGAGTTAAGACCTGATATAACTTAGGATAAATTAGAAATATAAGACATCGTAGATATATATGATGCCCTTTTCCTATGAAACTAATGAATTTGACTCAGTGAAATTTCTATTAGTAATCATTAACTATACTAATCACCACTAAACTCCTTACTTGAGGATTCAGTCTTCACCTCAAGATTTTGTATAGTAAACTAAACTTGAATTTGATCTAATTTTATCTATAAGACAAGCATTAAACCCTAAGTACTTTTGGAGTATTGATCTAAAAACTTAAATACGATTACTTAAAGTTCACTCTAATTTGACTAAAGTCAACTTTTAATGGATAATTAAACGATTCAAGAAAACAAGTGTTGACTTGAATCAAATACTTTCTAAATCCATTCAATCTTATCTTAATCATAGGGATTAACATCCTAAAACTTAGATCAGTAAGAATAAACACAAATTAAGAGCAAATCTAATTACAAAACAAAATCAAAATTGGAAGTCCTTAAACTTTGACTTAAAGTCTCCTAAGTGGTTAGGTTTGAAACCACCAAAAAATCTTAATCTATTTTAACTAATTTTTTCATAATTTATTATTATATCATTGATTACCCAATAACACATAAAAAACTGAAAAAAATTACTCAAAGCAAACCGGTTGCAGCTCCATTCTAAGACACTATCTTCAAGAGGAATTTTTCACACAAAACTTAGACTTTTTCAAACCTAAAAACATCTTATTTTCATCCTATCTTGTCTTCATCAGATATTGGCATGCCCTGCGAACCTTTAGGACGTACAATTTCTACCATACATTGCGAGGAAACTAAGGGTTAACCCCTCTATTATTCAGGAGTTTGTGTTATAACATATAAAGCATACTCACATCTAAATTCTCGATCAGGGTTTAATGTTTTCAATAAAATCAAAGACATATAATAATTCAGAGTAGCGATATATATATTAAAGTCCATAGGTAAATGTCATAATTTAAGGTAAATAACCTTGATACATTCCAATCAATACTAAGTATTGAAAATTAAAATAAGGACTTAGAAATAAATATATAAGGGTGATCTCTCCACTCATATCCTTCATTGTTCCCTTGCTTCCTACACTAACCTTTGTGATGCAAACCTCAGGTTAAGAAGTCCTTGAACCCGATCAGATGGAAAAGAAGCCTTAAAATCATCTTTGAAAATCAAGTAACAACTTGACCTTAATTCGAATATTGAATTAAAACCACAGTTATAAATGGATTGTGATCACTACAAGTCACCTTGATAGTTCTTCATGAAGAACTTCATCCGATCCTATTAAGGTGATTTGTAGTGATCGCAATCTGTTTATAACTATGGTTTTAATTCGATATTTAAATTAAGGTCAAGTTGTTACATGATTTTCAAAGATGATTCTAGGGCTTCTTTTCTATCCAATCAGGTTCTAAGACTTCTAAAACCTAGGGTTCGCATCACTTTGGGATTTATTTGCTAGGCTTTAACCAAATCTATGCCTATAATAAGGGGAATTTGTAAGGGTGTAAGTTATAAAGTTTAGTGAGATATGTTCTCCTATTAAACCGACAAGCAATAATCAAGCAAGTTATTTAATTCAAGCATATGCCATGCATGATTAATCATATGAATGCAACAATATGTATGTTTTACCAAACACTTCATGCAACACGAATTTACGCCCTCCATTGCTTGGGTAGGGAAATCACAAACTATACATTGGTTCTAGGCTCTAGTGACCTTGGGCTGTCTTTTGAGATAATTCATAAAGTCTATATATATTTTTGTACTATATTTCAATAGACTAGAAAATACATATATATATACTAAACTTGTCATGGGGTATGGATTGTGAAAGGCTCGGAACCTCAATAACTCCTAAGCGATGAATCTTTATACTAGGTATTCCTAGGTTTCAATAAGAAGGCGACATTTCTTGATTCCACTTAGTTCCTAAAGGTCAAGACAAGGTATACCTATGGAGTACACCTCTATGGGGCCTTTTCGTACTACGGCGTGATGCCGACGACCATCTTACATGCAAGGCTTTGTGAAGCATGACTCATTTTATTTATGGCCAAATAACATTAAGTTCGATTATTTGGCATCTACAGTAATTTAATATAAACACTCGCAATTTCTATATTCTAAATGTAGGGGATAGCAATAATCAATTAAGTGGGTACACTTAAGATAATTTAAAAATCAATCATAGCAATCAAGCACATTTAGTACCTCAATTACCTCTGTACACAAATCCAGTTCATATATTGAATATATTCACATGCAAGTGTACTAACTACAAACACAAACAAGGAATAGTAGTTATTGGATTTTACTCACCCTACCATGTAGTCCTCAATCATATTGATCAAGTGGTAGTCATCCTCAAAAGGTATGTCACTTGATACAACAATAATAGTTTTATAAGATGGGGTTAAACATTAACCTATACTAGTTTTACTAAATTTATTAGTTTTCCCAGTTTTGAAGGTTTTAGCATGTTATTCATAACATTTCCATTTTAAATCTGTTTTTCATGTACTTATAGTCATTTTAAAGGTTTTTTATTATTCTTTCCATTTCTGGAGTTAGTTTGGTCATTTTAAATTCAAAAGGTTATGTTAGGGTTAGAACAAATTAGGCACACATGGTTTAAGTTTTGTTTAGGATCCTTTTTTACCTAATTTAATCTAATAACCTAAAAGACTTATTTCTAATTACTTGTAAACATGTTTAAGGCTTAAAATTGGCATGTGAGGGTTCTTTTATTTTCTAGAATTATGGAAATTTGTCCAAGATTTCAATTGTTCTTTTTTAGGTCTTCGATTTGCAATTTTTCCACCTTTTTCATGTTAGTTTCATGATTTCCTTCAAGGCTTTGATTTCTAAAATTTTCCTAAGGTTATTTCCTCATATTTAAGTTCTGGAAATTCTAGAAATCATGCATAAAAATTAGTTTGGTCATTGGTTTGGGGCTTAAGGATCAAATCATGCAACTTTCCACTTTTTCCTACTACAAAAGGGTCTTGATCATTACCTATGATTTTCTATAATTTGGAAAGCCTTAAATATATCAAAAAAAAAAAAAACTTATTTAACCTCCTAATGTTGGTGTCCAAAAGGTGAATATTTTACACAAATTTGATTTACATAAAGTTCCTCAAAGATCAAATAAAATCCACTCAATATATGGTGATTTTTCACCTTGTTCATCCTCCTAATCAAATGTTTACATCCAAAGTCATATCTTAGGCTAGATAAAACTAAAATGTACAAATGAAAATTAAAAAATCAAAAGTATATCTCCTATTGTAATTTGATTACATGAAAAATGGAGAAAAAAAAAATAAAAAGACTAGAAGTTAGAGTAAGGATCCTACACTTGGTTACCATTTACATGTGTGTGTGTGATCTAAATTTTGGAGAGTGTCTTTGAGAGTTTTTGGATAAATTTTTGAGGAGTTTTTCTAATGGAATTCTTCATAAGGAAGGGAACTTTACGTAGTAGAAATGGGTAGAAAAAATTAGAAACTTAGGTAGCTTAGTAAGTAAGTTTTTACATTAGTCTAAAGTCTTAGTGTTTGGGTAAAGGTTTTACACATTGGGTAATAGGTCTAATTGTTTGAGACAAGGTTTGAAATTGAGGTGATTAAAATTAGATTTAGTTCCTCTTTTGCCACATGTTTAATCCCCAATTGTCCTTGCAGTTAGTTGGCTTAAGTCTAGTTAGTTTTTAGTTGGGTTCCACGTTGTAGCTTAGTAGTTAAGGGGGTTGGTTTGGCTAATCTAATCCCTCTTGTTTTCTTTCAATTAAATGGGCCTTAAATGAGGCACAGATAGAGAAATTTCCAAATTTAGTTTGGGCATGTAATCCTATCATTTGGTGGGTTAAATGTTGCCATATCTCTCTTAACTACAATGTCATTAGTGAGGATGTTTGGGGTTCATGTTTTCCATTTTTTTTTACCCAATTTGATCATTTTGTAGAGTTAGATTTAATTATATTTTTGGGTGTTCTCCTACTAATTATAGGGTAATTTATCATTTAAATTTTGGTTTCATTCAAATTGATAAGATCACATTATACTTATATTTTCTTTTGGATTTATATTAAATTTATTTCAATATTATAAGAAAATATAAAGAAATGATATTTAATGGTGTTTATTGTGAAAATTCAGGTTTTGAGGACCCAAAAGTAAATAACAAGTTAATTGGAGGAGTTTTTCACAAAATTTAAGAAGCGAGTCGAGGATTGCATTGGAGGCCGCCGACCTACATTAAACCGGCCTCATAAGACATCAAAGCCGCCGGCCTTGAGCTGACCTACATTGCTCCTCGGATATCCATTGCGAAAATCTCTCCAAAATTGTATCTTAATTAATTTGCTGACTCAATTTCTCATTGTAAACACACCCCATTTTTTGCCCTAGGAGTCAATAATTTTCAATAATAATCATTTTCAATTTTTCCTAATTTTCCTAATT
>JBBMOL010000786.1:0-43871 GCA_037954665.1 Laguncularia racemosa
TTTTTCTAAGTGATAAAAGTTTCATTTCCCCTATTTTTTTCAACCCCTTTCTACTATGGATTTTTATTGATCTTTATTAATTTCTTATAATTTTGATGATTTTTATTAATTTTTATTATAATTTTTATTGAAAAAATTTTCCTATATCATTTATCTATCCTAAATTAAAATCTAAATTTTTGCTATTTTTTTTCTAATATATTTTTTTATCATTTTCTTTATATATTTTCATATTTTTATTATTTATTATTATAATTATTCATTCTTATTATTATTCATCCTAAATTAATTCCTAAAAAAAAAACTAATATAAATCCTAACATTTTTTTATTTTTGAATTAAATAAAAAATAAATAACTAAAGAAATTAGAAAAAAAATAAAATAAAATAACTAAAAAAATAAAATTAAAAAAATCGAAAAATCTGACGTACCTGGATCGGGGTCGGTGCGCGGGTCAGGTCGGATCGGCTCAAAGCGGGTCGGGTCGATCGAGCACGACGGCTGGGAGTTCTCGTTGACGTCATTTTGATGTGCTTAATTCCAAGATTAAGCACATGCAAAACCAATTTGAAAGACAATTAAACAATGTCAATCAAACTAGTCTCCATCATATGAACAATGGCGTCAAATCCTCAAAGTTTATGACCGATTCTTCAACTAAGATGTGAATCAATAATGAATCCAAGTATGATGATGCTCTGATACCAAAAAAGATGATGTGCCTAAAACCAAGATTAAGCACATATAAAAGACTTAAGAAAAACAATCTCAAGTCAAGGCCAAAACCGGATCCACAAGGCTAAATCACGTGAACCCTAATGAAGATATGATGAAATCCAAATGTCCAATGATATAATTATAATACCACAATGATAATATCTTCTAACAACACTCTAATCTCATATAATCCACGCAAATAAACCACAAATTCAAAAGAAAACCTTAATTATAAGAATTCCTTTCCAATAGAGAAGAACACATTTTCAAGTGGATTCTTCAATGATGATCCGAATCCAATTGCTAAGTACTTCAAATAAACACAAGAATTCGTGAATAATAATATGTATTTCTGACCAAGAACTATCTCAATTCAACCCTAGATATGACACACTAGAGAAGAAAAGAAATCACAACAAAATGAAATTGATATAACTCACAATTTCAACTCTTGGGATTGAAATTGATAAGAGTTTGGATGAAAATTAGGAGCCCTAATTCTCACGTGAAAGTTAGTGTTTAATCTTCCAAAATAAGCCTCCTCAAACCCTCTCTTAAGCAAGTATTTATACATGCTACTCCTAGGGTTAAAAAGTGCTCAAAATTACAAGTTTGCCACTTTTAAGATGGCTAACCCTAAATGAAAATTACAAAGAAATAAAAGTGTCCCAAAACCAAAATACAACCAAAATAGTTCATAAAAGAATAAATATATAAAAGAAATGGTCTTCAAGATGCCGGTCTTCTATAGGATCCATCGGCCCAGCTCATCGCCGGTTCAGGTCGGTCCATGGATAACCCATAAGCTGAGTCTGAGGGAGTTCGTCCATTGCCCTATAGAATATGATAAGTGTGCCTGTTGGAAAACACAATACAAGAATAATAGAAAAGAGGTTAATATATAAATAATTCCGGGGTCGATCTGCTCAAAATGGGCCCTCATCGCCAAAATTCGAATTCCTTTAGTTTTTGCCCTAATGATAGGTCTTGTTGGATTTTTATTCCTATCACATTTCGACGGCCTTTCGAAGCGATTGAGGTGTCGATTCCTAGGTTTTCGGGAGTGGGGAACTCAACTGTGGCGGTAGATTTCTCAAAAAAGCCTCCTAGTGGCAGCTCGATGCTTGATCGGTGGTCACGGCTTGGCAACTCCGGCGAGGCTTCGATTCCCTCTCTTTTCTCTCTTTTTCTCACTTTTGATCCGTGATCCTGCCTCCTCCCTTCATCCTCTATTTATAGGCGTAAGAAATCGAGCTAGATAAGCTCGGATTTCCACCGATTGAGGCAAATCGGATTTCAGTTGAAACCTGTAAACACCCCATTTTTGCCCTAGGAATCAATAATTTTCAATAATAATCAATTTTCAATTTTTCCTAATTTTTCCCAATTTTTCCTTAATTTAGCATAAATAATAAAAATATTCAAAAAATGAAAATAAATAGGAAAACACTTCAATTTTGAAAAATGATTTTAGAAATAGCAATAATGAATAATAAATAATTTTTACAAATTTTTGAAATTTCAAAAAATACAAAAAAATAAAAAAATTGCATCGCATATGTACAATTTGCGATGTAAATAAAATCGGGAAATTGGGCCAGCTCAGCTGGTTCGTGCGTGCGCTGGGAACGTGTGAGAGGCTTGGAGGTCGCGAGTTCGAATCTTCCCCCGAGCGCTCGATGCAATTTTTTCTTTCTTTTCCCTGGAGCTGCCACGTGGCAGCATGTGATTGGCCGAGGGAAGTCACGCGCGTCGCGCGTGATCGTCTTCTTCGCGAGCCCAGCCGGAGGAAAAAATCCGACAGAAGTCCGACGAAGGTGAAATCGGCCGTTTTCTTTTTAATCTTCTAGATTAAAGTCGAGATAAGGCCAAATCCATCAGATAAACCAAAGGAACACAAGAGATTAACATCAAATCGCCGGGATAAAATCGAATCTAAGAAACGGAAAAATATGGGTTTATCTAAATCGGCCGATTCGAGCTTATCCAAGAGGAGTTCGAGGTGCCTATAAATAGAGGAGAACAGGAGGAAGCCAGAGCACGAAGAAACACGAAGAAAAAGTGAGAGAAAGAGAGAGAAAGGAGCAAATCGGAGTACGCCGAAGAAGCTTGGAGCCGCGACCATCGATCGAAGTTGAGCCGCCACAAGGAGACGTTCTGGGAGTAAGCCGCCACCACCATCGGATTCAGCACCCTCAAGAAGCTAGGATTCGACACTTCACCCGCCGCAAACGACCGTCGGAACGCCGCGAACGAGCCAACCCCGCTGCCGTGACCGATCCGATTCGACCCGCGCACCGACCCGACCCGATTCGACTCGCGCACCGACCCGGATCCAGGTAAGTCGGATCTTTTAGGATTTTTTTTATTTTATTTAATTAATTTATTTGGTTTATTTATTTATTCTGAATTTGTTATTTGTTATTTATTATTTGTTTAGTCATTTATTTATTTTTTTTATTTTCAATAAATAGGAAAAATGTAGAAATTAGATTTTTCTAGAATTAAGTAAAAAAAATATAAAATAAATAAAATGTAAAAAAATAATAAATAAAAAATAGAATAAAATAATAAAAAGATTAGGAAAAATAATAATAAAACTTTAGATTTCAAAATAGGATAGATAATAACTTAGGATAAAATGTTCTAGCATAAAAATTACAAAAAATTATAAAAATCACAAAAACTTATAAAAAATCACAAAAATCATAAAAATTAAAAAAAAATAAAAATTATGAAAATAGAAGAAAAATTAAGTTTTAACACTTAGAAAAAACCATTTTCTTCAAATAAACTCAAAATTGATGTTTTCCCTCAAAATCATTTTCAAAAAAAATCAAATTCAAAGTTTAGGCTTAGAAATTTTAGAAAAATCCCAAAGCTGTTAAGAACATAAATCAAAAGAGTTTTCGAAATTAAAATTCATCAACACACTAAAGGTTTTTCAGAAAAGCGAACTACGGTTTGTTTGATCCTGAATAGAAGGTACGTAGGCACCCATTCGGGTCAACCCCTAAAATGAATGAAAAATCATTTTCTCAAAATAATTCTCAAACATAATAAAAGTAACAGAAACACAAATGAAACACATTTCTAAAGATAAACAATTTTGGGAGATTAGGTGGTAACCGTAAAGGTTTTAATAGGTTAGCCTCCGGACTTAGAAGCTCTGGTTTTCCCTTTTCCTCTTTTCACAAAAACGAGAAGAGGAAAGAACGACGACTAGTGGTCCAAATTAAGACTAATCCGCTCCTTTAGTCTTAATTCAATTTTCCCAACAAACAGTTGGGTGGCGACTCCAAAAATTAAACGAAATTCCTAACTCAAGTCGAGGATCTAGATTAGATGAGCATAGGGTCTAGTTTAGATCGGATTAGGAATGGGAATTCAAAAATTAGACTCGACAGGATGGCGACTCCACTGGGGACTCCATACCAGCAAGCTAGCCACCTGAATCTCTTCAAATCTTTATCTTAAAGAAATGTGTTTTTTAATTATTATTCTGTTGCTAACTTTTCAGGGTTTAGTTAGATTTTGTATTTTCTTTATTGTGGGGGTTTCTTGCATACATACATATGCTTGTGTGAGTAGATGCGGTCGAACCCGGACCGTCCTAGCAACCTAAGTCGGGGAGCCATTGTGTAGGTTTTGGGCGAAGTGAGTTGATTCACCGTTCGGGACCGATTAGGCTACCCCACCCTATGCTTCGATATGGCCTGAGATCCATTTCTTCGAGAATGCGGGAGGCCATAGAGCTCGGGAACCAGTTAGAACCCACCTACTTGCATACATGACATCATAAGAAAGGTTGACAATTGGATGAAAATGTAATGGTTTGTTATTTTGTCCTTGGAGTTCAGGACTATTTCCCTGTAACGTTTTCATAGTTCTTGTTGTAACTAGGCTGTTTCCTATTGTAATAGATGGCTAGCAGTGCAGTCGACCGCCTCCTCCGCAAAGAAATTCGGGTGTACAAACCTTTGGACCCAAAATTGGTACTGGACCACTAGTTTACCTTGTATAACCCAGAGGAGCAAGCCTTTATCCAACAAAAGATCGGCCCCGTCCTCTCACTGACTAAGACAGAGGCGAATTTGCCTATGGTCCGGGCCATGCTCCAGTTATGGGAGATCGAGCCCGCAGCTTTCTTCATCGGACCGCATGAGATCACCCCTACCTTGGAGGAGTATACCCAGTTGCTACAAGCTCCAGCACTGACTGATCAGATTTACACGCCAGACCTTGAGGCCGGGCCAGCCGGTACCTTCAGCAGATTGCTAGGCATCCGCAAAACAGCGCTCAATAAAGCCCTAACAGACTGTAATGGATATTGTATACGGATGGATGATCTAGAAGCCTGGTTTATCGCCCGAGAAGACAATGGGGACAGAAAAGACATCTTGTGTGGAGACCCTAAGACTTATAGACAAAGAAGGGTGAACGCCTTCATCTTGACGGCCTTCGCCACCATATTGTTCCCCACTGGAACTTTCTATATTCACTACCGGGTTGCAGAGCTGGTAACCCAATTCCTGGACGGAAAATCTTACATCCCGGCTCTACTGGCTGAACAGATCCGAAATCTGAATTTCCTCAAGAAGAAGGGTCATGGGATCCTCCGCTCCAGCATCAACCTTCTGCTGATATGGTTCGTAAGCCACCTCAAATGCTTCGGGCTGAACATGGTCAGGAAAACCCTGGCCCAACAGGTGGATCTGGTGGATTCCTGTATAGAAAAGTTAAAGCTACCCGACGACATTACCAGCCACAGTTGGGTAGATCTACTCAGAAGCCTTAGCGCTGAAGATATCCTATGGACAGCCAGGTGGAGTTGCTGCGACAAAATCATCTTGACTTGCAATAATTTCCAAGCAGTGCCGTTAATCAGGATCAATGGATGTATTGGATATCACCCAAACTCGGCGGCCCGCCAATTCGGCACCGTTCAAGACATAGTTTATCGGCCTTCGCTCGAAGCAATCACCTTTGAGTATCAAGATCCGAACCTGTTGGTAGCCACGAAGTTTGCTAAGCTGGCAGAGGTCAAAGCACTTTGGGAAGCCAGAATTGAAAGCCCAAATGTAGACCTCGGGGAGTTAGATGGTGAAGTGGGGAAACACCGAGCCACCCGAGAGTTTGTAATCCGCGAGCTATACCAGACAGGGGAAAGAGCATATCGGGTTCCAGACGTCACCCAGCCAAGACCAGATCAGATCAATCCAGAAACAGAAATCTACCTAGAGCAGGTCAAGGCCCGGATGGAAGTATACTTCGAAGCTGCAGATTATAAGAAAGACATCTGGAAGGGACGTTTCAAGGAATCCGACCAAAGAAACAAAGCCTTAGAAGCACAATTGGAGAAGTGCCAAGCCAAAGTCCAAGAACTAGAAGCCGTCATCAATGGGGAGACTGAGCCTCCACAACAAAAGACTAAAAGAGCTAGGAAGTAGAGCGTTATTTGTAATCTTTTATTTTGATTATTGAACTCTAGAATTGAAGTTTCAATATTACATTGTCAGTCAGATTGTCAACCCTTCAGCTTTTAGCATCCGTGTGAGCATCTTGTGTGAGCATCTTGTTTACATATTTATATCCGTATGAGCATCTTGTTTACATATTTACTAAAAAATAAGAACAACCAATAAAAATAAAGAAAGAAAGAAAATTGAAGAGTTACTAACAATTAGAGATCTTTTCAAGGTCCTCAAAGTTGCTTTTAAATGGTTAGCTTAACCTAAAGCTCATAGTCACTTGCTCTAAATAACCAAAGACCTCTATAACCAACAAAAGACCCCATTAACTTCAAAAGGTCTCCTCGTATCTTGATTTAAGCCTCGAAACATAAAACGTCCCAACACCCTCCAACCCTAAAAGCTGCACTTGAAGTTTCCTTTCCACCAAAAGTCATCTAAACCAGACACAGATTTTTTAGTACACTTTCAAAGTAGCTATGGTCAATTATCAATGAGGGTATAAAGAAGACTACTCCAAATCCTTGAGTCTTAAGACCAAATCGCTTGTTCAAATTGACAACAGTACATAAGGACACCATGAGAAGTGGAGAACATAGGCAAAGTTAATAAAATGGAAGGGTATCTTGGTTTAAAAGGTTTAAGATGACAAGAGGCAAACCATGTCCCAAACACTAACCCTTAAACACTTGAGAGTTGAGTGTTATTAATGTGAGGTTTTGGACTCATTCCTTAAAGGAGGTCTATCTTGAATTTGATACGTTAAATCAAGATAATGTTAGGCATTCATCTTTGCTACCCTAAACACAATCATCCTTTGATAAACAAGAGTTTCAAAATTGAACCTCACCATTAACCACCCCACGATGGAATACTTGGGAAGATAGAGACATCAATAGTGCTTGCCCTAGTTGCAACAATTCAAAATTTTAGCTGTAGATAATTTATTTGAGATGAAGAGAAGTCCACATTCTTAGAAAATACACATGAACCACATGAAATGATCACCATTGGGCCTAAAAGAAAAGAAAAGAAAAGAAAATGGAAAAAAGAGAATGAATGAGAAAAAATGAAAATGACGAATGAAAATGAAAGAAAAAGAAAGAAAAGAAAAAGAAAAGAAGAGAAACGAGAAAAGCCAAGAATGTAGCTAAACCTATAAAAAGCCCAACAACACTTGAAAAATGCCAGGGCCAAATACGAGAGCAGTTCAAAGATATACTACCCTTTTGAAGACTTCTCCAAATCATTGAAAATAACTTATCTTAAGCAAAAATTGCTAGGGCAAGTACTATTCTAGTTCTTTTTTCTCAAGGTTTCTTGACTTGCAAACCTACGTTGAAATGATGATTCTTTCAAAATAAACCTTAACATACTTTTCTGAAACCAACAACCAAAGACCCTAAATTGCATTACAAGTATCAAAAAGTCCTAACGGATTGATTAAAGCGTATTACTTACAAGAAAGACCATAATTTTTGGAATAGAAGTCAAGATTGACATCTAAACCGAGAGATTGTAAGGAAGTCCTCTTAGATTAAACCAATTAAAAACGAGATATCCAGTTATAAATGAGATGAGAGAATTTACTCCTTGGCATTGTTTAGCCTTATGTACTGATGTCCCTCAACAAGAAGATCTGAGCCTTGATTACAAGAAACCTCTCAAGAGATGATTGATTAAGCTAAGACAACACTTTGTTTCTAGGATTAAACCAAAACCTCTAAGAAAAATGAGGCAAAAGAGTAAGTGATTATTGAGCAGTAGGGAATGCTTACCCTTTATTTGTATTTTTAGGAGCCTTGTCAGATTCTTTACTTGTTAGAAATGCTCACTAAAAAAAAAGGAACACTTTAATATTTTTCCACATTATCCTTAGGTTTCAAAAGACCATTTTTTTGAAAATTTGCAGAAAAATTTTAGTTATCACTTGTTCAGAAGTCTTAAGTCATCTTGCATTTGATTTTTATTGAAAAAAAAAATTAATAAGATTCTCACTTAGGATATTCTTCCTTTAATAGGGTAGTCAGCCCAAAAAAGGGGCACTTTCCTAGATCTCTCAAGGTTAGCCTGCAAGGGGCACCTTTTGAGCCATCATTTCCTTTAATAGGGTAGTCAGCCCAAAAAAAAAAAAGGGGGCACTTCCCTAGATCTCTCAAGGTTAGCCTGCAAGGGGCACCTTTTGAGCCATCATTTTCATTTAGGTCAGTCAGCTCTTGGAGCACTTTCCTAAAAATTTCAATTCTAGGTTAGGCAGCCCATAGGGGGCCCTTTCCTAAAAACCTTGTCCTCATGGTCAGCCCATAGGGGGCACTTTTTGAGGCAAGTTTCCATTCTAGGTTAGGCAGCCTATAGGGGGCCCTTTCCTAAAACTTTCTACCTCAAGGTTAGCCCATAGGGGGCACTTTTCGAGGCATTTTATCAAAGGTTAGTCAGCCCATGAGGGGCACTTTCCTAAACCCATAGGGGGCACTTTCTGAGGCAAATTCTCAATCCTAGGTTAGGCAGCCCATAGGGGGCCCTTTCCTAAAAACCTTGTCCTCATGGTCAGCCCATAGGGGGCACTTTTTGAGGCAAATTTCCATTCTAGGTTAGGCAGCCCATAGGGGGCCCTTTCCTAAAACTTTTTACCTCATGGTCAGCCCATAAGGGGCACTTTTTGAGGCAAATCTTCAATTCCAGGTTAGGCAGCCCATAGGGGGCCCTTTCCTAAAAACCTTGTCCTCATGGTCAGCCCATAGGGGGCACTTTCTGAGGCAAATTCTCAATCCTAGGTTAGGCAGCTCATAGGGGGCCCTTTCCTAAAAACCTTGTCCTCATGATCAGCCCATAGGGGGCACTTTTTGAGGCAAATTTCCATTCTAGGTTAGGCAGCCCATAGGGGGCCCTTTCCTAAAACTTTCTACCTCAAGGTTAGCCCATAGGGGGCACTTTTCGAGGCATTTTATCAAAGGTTAGTCAGCCCATGAGGGGCACTTTCCTAAACCCTCCCGATTAGTCAGCTCTCGGGGCACTTTTCGGTCATATTCTTTCCAAGGTTGCAAGTCTGATAAGACGCTTCCTATCATCATTTCTCATACATTTCTACTCAAAGCTTGAGATATGTCCTGTCGCCAATTAGTTAGCTCATAAAGCACTTTTTGGAGAAGGAACATTACCTTGAATCATTTGGAACATCTTCAAATCGTAGGATTATCAGCTCTTGGTGCATTTTCCTACCAAAACCTAATTTAGGAGGCCAAAAATGGCGTCTTTTGTTTGTCTTTGTAGTTAAGTTTTTCAAACTTTACTACAAAGAGGGGCAGCTGTAAACACCCCATTTTTGCCCTAGGAATCAATAATTTTCAATAATAATCAATTTTCAATTTTTCCTAATTTTTCCCAATTTTTCCTTAATTTAGCATAAATAATAAAATATTCAAAAAATGAAAATAAATAGGAAAACACTTCAATTTTGAAAAATGATTTTAGAAATAGCAATAATGAATAATAAATAATTTTTACAAATTTTGAAATTTCAAAAAATACAAAAAAATAAAAAAATTGCATCGCATATGTACAATTTGTGATGTAAATAAAATCGGGAAATTGGGCCAGCTCAGCTGGTTCGTGCGTGCGCTGGGAACGTGTGGGAGGCTTGGAGGTCGCGAGTTCGAATCTTCCCCCGAGCGCTCGATGCAATTTTTTCTTTCTTTTCCCTGGAGCTGCCACGTGGCAGCATGTGATTGGCCGAGGGAAGTCACGCGCGTCGCGCGTGATCGTCTTCTTCGCGAGCCCAGCCGGAGGAAAAAATCCGACAGAAGTCCGACGAAGGCGAAATCGGCCGTTTTCTTTTTAATCTTCTAGATTAAAGTCGAGATAAGGCCAAATCCATCAGATAAACCAAAGGAACACAAGAGATTAACATCAAATCGCCGAGATAAAATCGAATCTAAGAAACGGAAAAATATGGGTTTATCTAAATCGGCCGATTCGAGCTTATCCAAGAGGAGTTCGAGGTGCCTATAAATAGAGGAGAACAGGAGGAAGCCAGAGCACGAAGAAACATGAAGAAAAAGTGAGAGAAAGAGAGAGAAAGGAGCAAATCGGAGTACGCCGAAGAAGCTTGGAGCCGCGACCATCGATCGGAGTTGAGCCGCCGCAAGGAGACGTTCTGGGAGTAAGCCGCCACCACCATCGGATTCAGCACCCTCAAGAAGCTAGGATTCGACACTTCACCCGCCGCAAACGACCGCCGGAACGCCGCGAACGAGCCAACCCCGCCGCCGTGACCGATCTGATTCGACCCGCGCACCGACCCGACCTGATTCGACTCGCGCACCGACCCGGATCCAGGTAAGTCGGATCTTTTCGGATTTTTTTTTATTTTATTTAATTAATTTATTTGGTTTATTTATTTATTCCGAATTTGTTATTTGTTATTTATTATTTGTTTAGTCATTTATTTATTTTTGTTTTATTTTCAATAAATAGGAAAAATGTAGAAATTAGATTTTTCTAGAATTAAGTAAAAAAAATATAAAATAAATAAAATGTAAAAAAATAATAAATAAAAAATAGAATAAAATAATAAAAAGATTAGGAAAAATAATAATAAAACTTTAGATTTCAAAATAGGATAGATAATAACTTAGGATAAAATGTTCTAGCATAAAAATTACAAAAAATTATAAAAATCACAAAAACTTATAAAAAATCACAAAAATCATAAAAATTAAAAAAAATAAAAATTATGAAAATAGAAGAAAAATTAAGTTTTAACACTTAGAAAAAACCATTTTCTTCAAATAAACTCAAAATTGATGTTTTCCCTCAAAATCATTTTCAAAAAAAATCAAATTCAAAGTTTAGGCTTAGAAATTTTTAGAAAAATCCCAAAGCTGTTAAGAACATAAATCAAAAGAGTTTTCGAAATTAAAATTCATCAACACACTAAAGGTTTTTCAGAAAAGCGAACTACGGCTTGTTTGATCCTGAATAGCAGGTACGTAGGCACCCATTCGGGTCAACCCCTAAAATGAATGAAAAATCATTTTCTCAAAATAATTCTCAAACATAATAAAAGTAACAGAAACACAAATGAAACACATTTCTAAAGATAAACAATTTTGGGAGATTAGGTGGTAACCGTAAAGGTTTTAATAGGTTAGCCTCCGGACTTAGAAGCTCTGGTTTTCCCTTTTCCTCTTTTCACAAAAACGAGAAGAGGAAAGAACGACGACTAGTGGTCCAAATTAAGACTAATCCGCTCCTTTAGTCTTAATTCAATTTTCCCAACAAACAGTTGGGTGGCGACTCCAAAAATTAAACGAAATTCCTAACTCAAGTCGAGGATCTAGATTAGATGAGCATAGGGTCTAGTTTAGGTCGGATTAGGAATGGGAATTCAAAAATTAGACTCGACAAAACCCATCTCCAATTTGTGCAAATCCTTTGATTTGTTGCTATTTGATTCCAATTGGATGATGTTTATCTTATTTCTGTTGAAGATCTGCTGGATTTGTGCAAACAAATCGAATCAAAATGGCCGAAATTCGATTTTTCCTCCTCGCCGACGATCTCGGACGAAGGTTAAAGATGATCACGCGCCCGGCGTGCATCTGCTCTAGCCAATTAGCTGCTGACACGTGTCCCAAGCAAAGAAAAAATTTGCAAAACGTGGATTCTGCCTCCCCCACATTTCGAACCTGTTACTTGACCCACTCCTGCACGCACCAGACCAAGGTTTGGACTAGCTGGGCTAGCCCACTTTCGCGATTTTTTTTTTCGCAATTCACATATATGCAATGCCGTTTTTTTTATTTTTTTGTATTTTTTGAAATTCCAAAAATTTGTAAAAATTATTTAATCCTTTTTATTGCCATTTCTGCAATTATTTTCCAAAATTGATGTATTTTTCCTATTTATTTTATTTTTTGAATATTTGTCCTATTTTTGCTAAATTAGAAAAAAATGTAAAAAAATGGAAAATTTTGAAAATTGATTATTATTGATTATTAAGGAAAAAATGGGGTGTTTACATAAGGTAATTTTGATGAGAAGAATATTCCAATGAAAGCTAGACTTTCACAAATGAATAGTGATGTCTTAAGACATTACTAGAATGAAATCAATGATTTATTGAATAAAAGGTTAATACACAAATCCAAGTCACCTTGGAGTTGTTCAGCCTTTTATGTTAATAAAAATGCAGAAATAGAAAGAGGCACAGCTAAATTAGTTATTAATTATAAGCCTTTATATAATGTATTAAAATGGATTAGGTATCCTATACCTAACAAGAAAGACCTAATTATTAGAATACATAATGCTAAGGTATTCTCTAAGTTTGATATGAAATCTAGATTTTAGCAAATCCAGATCAAAGAACATAATAGGTATAAGACAGCTTTTACTGCTCCATTCAGACAGTATGAGTGGAATGTTATACCTTTCAAACTTAAAAATGCACCATCTGAATTTCAGAAGATAATGAACGAAAATTTTAATAATTGTTCTCAATTCATAATAACCTACATTGATGATGTGTTGATCTTTTCTCCCAATTTAGATAAGCATTTTAAGCATATTAGGACTTTCATCAATAAGGTAAAACAGAATGGCCTAATAGTATCACCCTCTAAATTTGCCCTTTTCCAAACTAGGATTAGATTTTTAGGGTTTAACATTCACAATTACCTCAATTAAAAGGTCAATTGAATTTTCTTCTAAATTCCCCGATGAAAACTAAAATTTTCTTTACATCTAATCAAACAGTTCAATTCTGAAATTGAATTCTATTAGAGTTCATTAATCATTCTAATTCTAGGCTTTGAATCAAAATTAAAACAAATTTCCTTTCTGAAATAATTTTTCTTGATTCCTTCATTGTCTACCCTAAAGGGTTAAATGAGATTAATAAAAGGGGTTCCTAAAATAATATTCTTCTTTAAATCCTTAAAAAGAATAAAAACAATTTTATAGGAAACACTATCTTTTATTACCTCAGCATTGGATAACTTAAAATTAATTCGCAATTTGTTACCGGAAGCAAAACTTAGAGATTAGGTTGTTTTCTCAAAATATTTTATTGGAATTAACCCTTCTCTAATGCAATTTAAATTTGCACCAATATCAAATAACGCAGTGGTTTCTAGGACAAATTCATTATTTATCCTAATTATAACATTGACTATCCATTTCCTAGTAGTTACTTCTATTAGTTGCATTAAATAATCTTCATTAATTAGACTATTATCAGAACTATCATTTTCTGATTCAACAAAATGTCTATCACCCTCTATTTTCTGTTTTATTACAAAAAAAATCATTTTGTAACTTATTTTGAGCTAATTTCAATTCTTTAATCTCCTGTTTTTGAATTTTTATTTCATTATGGAGATCATTAATTGAAATAGGCTTAAAATTTTTGCATTTTCCTCTTTCAAGGATTTCATTCAGGTTATAAGGTAACCAATTAACTAGTAAAACATTTTTACTGCATCCTTCATTATTAATTAGTTTATTTAAATTTTGAAGAATTTCTTCTTCTTCTTCGGATAAAACATTAATATCATTGTCTGAAGATGAGGTTTCAAGATCATTTTCTTGAATTCTATCTTCTTCAGAAGAGGATGAGTAATTTCTGGAAGGATATTCTTCTACAACTATTTGTAGAATATCTTCCATGACATTTTTATCTAGGTCAAGTTCATTAAGTTTATTGCTGATTTTACATTTATCAGTAGTATGACCTATCTTCTTACATTTATAACATCTAAGACTCTTCCAAGATTTATTTTTCTTTTTATCTTTCTTGGGAGACTATTCATTAAGTTTTTTAGAGAATTTTTTTATTTTCTTTTAAAATTTCTCTTGGGTTTTTTCTTGCATTGTGAACATTTTTTAGTCTTTTCAAAAACAAATGATGGATCATACTGTGAACAAAAATTACCAAGACTTTGTTTCTTGAGACATTTTTCATTCTTTAATTGCTTCTGCAATCGAATTGTGACACATAAATTTGTCCCTATCTTATAGACATATGAGGCTAATTCCGCATAGGACAAATTATCATAAGGGATTTCTCCATTGAAATCCTCCCGGATTTTAGACCTAACTTGTTCACCTATTAATTTAGGTAAATCTGCTAAGAATTTTTCTTTTCAAAAGGGTTGATTACAATTATTCCTAAGTAAGACTCTTTAGAAGAAGATGTCTTTATACTGACGAAATTCTCCTAGAGACTTACATTTCATGTTAGATAGAAGATCCAAAGTTTTATCCCTAATATGTGATGGATCTCCTATGGAATGATAGGAATCAAAATCCTACAAGACTTATCATTAGGGCAAGAGCCAAGGGATTTCAAATCTTGGCGATAAGGGTCCTCTTTGAACAAACTGACCCCGAAATTATTTGTTAACTAACCTCTTTTCTATTACTTATGTGTTGTGTATTCCAACAGGCATATTTGTCAGGTTTTACAGGGCGATGGACAAACTCACTAAGACTCAGCTTGTGGGTTATTCATGGACCGACCTAGACCGAAGATGAGTTGGACCAACAAATTCAATCGAAGAACTGGCTCATTGAAGACTATTTTTGTACTTATTATTTTTATCTTTGAACCGGTTATTTTGTAAGCATTTTGGACATTTTATTTGGTTGTAATTGTTGTATTTAGGACCGGCCACACTAAGTGGCATAGACATAATTGTTTTGTCATTTTAACCCTAAGTAGAGCAAGTATAAATACTTACTAAAGTAGAGTTTGTAGAGAGTTTTTTTTTTTTTTTTAGAGATAAAATTCTGCCCCTTTCACGTGAGATTTATGGTTTCTTGCTCTAATTTCATAAGACTCTTATCAATTCTTCAAGGATTGTGGCGAGTGGAAACTTAAGGATTTGTGAGTAATATCAATTCCCTAAGTTGATTCCAATTCCTACTAGTATGTTATATCTAGTTGTAATTGGTTGTTCTTGTTATCACGCCATTTTAGGATTCCTTTTCCATTATTGGATTCATGCAATTTTAGTGGAATTAGATCCTAAATTATGTTGTTATTAGTGATTACTCAATTGCTATTGGATTGTCATTTGCGTGGAAGCCTTTTATGCTTAAGGCATTCACGCCATTTTTTTTTTAAGATTTAGTGATTGGATTATTCCATTTGATCTTGTGTTATGTGATTGATCTATTAATCACATCATAATTTGGTATCAGAGCTCAAGTTAAGAGAAGGGATTTAGTGTTGGTTGATTTCGTGATCTTCATTTGTCAATTAGGCTTTTGATCCGAAATTGTGTGTTTGAAGATTAAGTTGCTTAATTGTGTTGTTGAGAAGTTGAAATTGCTGTTTGTTGAAGTGGAATTGGAGGTCTTGTTGTAGCTCCTTTGTTGTTGAATTTTCCGTGAAGGGAAGGGAGTAAGAAGTGCATTTCTTGATTCAAAATTCAGAATTGGGAAGCACCTTAATTTGTGAAGAAAGGGGAAGTGTAATCCTTGCTTGTTTGTTTCGGACATAGGGGGTGCAATTGATCATTTCCAAAACTGAATTGCATGGAGTATGTGGAAATTATTTGATTTTGAAAAAAAACATTAGGTTGAAGAAGTTATTATGTGGTTGTTTGAATTTGAAAATTACTTCTTATCAATTGTGGAAAGGTTGCAATAAGTGAAGCAATTTGAATTTGAATGTTTACTGCCTTTTGTGTGTGAGTTGTGGTGTGCATTGTGTTTTGAAGTGGAGAAGTGCAACGTGTGGAAGTGTGTGTGTATGCTGCATCGTGAGTGAAGAGTGTGTGTGTGTTCAGTGAAGGGAATTGCAATGTGGTGTATGTAGTGGTGGTGAGTTAGTTGCACCATGAGTGAGAGGTATATGTGGTGGTGTGAATTTGTAGATTTGTGTGTAATGTAAGGTGTTGCACATTAAGATTAATTGTAGGTGTGAAACCGTGGCAAGAAAGGAAAAGTTGAAGTAGTGAAGTTTGAATTCAAAAGCAAACATTAAAGTGTGAAAGTAATTGAACTCATTACTTAAAAACTTGTTAGCTGAATTTAATTTCTTAACTACTTGGAAATATTTATTTGTGCTTTAATTATTTTACTATACTTGAAGTGACAAGAAGTATTTATTGTCTTGGTTGCTTGATTGCATCGTGGGTGTTAAAGTGTATAGTGGCTTATTGAAGATAGTGATTAACCATGTCAAATGATTTGTATGCTTCTACTAATTTAGTACATCAAGTATTGACTTCTTCTCCAACCATTGATGATGAACAAAGAGAAAATTTGTGCCATACTTCTTGTAGGATACAAGGAAACTTATGTGTCATTATTGTTGATTGTGGTAGTTGTACTAATGTTGTAGCTGCATCATTAGTATCAAAATTGAAACTTGTAACTACCCTGCATCCTAAACCTTACACATTACATTGGTTAAATGATCGGGAGAATCTTTATGTGACCCAATGGGCTAAGGTACCTTTCAGTATAGGGGATAAGTACTATGATGAGATTGAATGTGATATTCTTCCTATGTATACATCCTATATATTGCTTGGTAGGCTATGATTATATGATAGGAGGGTCTTACATAATGGCTTCAGGAATACATATGTATTCCAAAAAGAGGGTAAATGCATCATTCTAAATCTGATGTCACCTTCAGATGTCCAAAAGGCTCAGCAACAGATCCGTAGGCCATTAAAGATTCCTGGGGATCATAACCACATGAACTAACCATCAAAGGACCAAACTATGCAGAAGCAGATATGCCAACCTTTAGAGGTTCCTAGTTACATGAGCCAACCTACAGAGGACAAAACTTGTCAGACACAAATGTGCTAACCTTCAGAGGTTCCTAAAGGTCATAGTCAAATGAGCCAACCACTAAAGGACCAAACTGTTCAGAGGTAGTTGTGTCCACCTTTAGAGGTTCCAAAGGTTCATGAGCAATTAAGCAAATCATTAGAGGGCCAAGAGGGTTAAAGACATATGGGTGAATCAGGAAAGGAGGTAATAATATCAATGGAACAGGTTGAGACAGGAGAGGTCTTAGTGGATAATGGACGATTATATGTGTTGCAGATGACGTATATCCTAGAAATGGAGAAAAGAAAGCAATCACCCCTTATGGTATTTTAGATACTGGGATTCTACAATGATACTTCTTTAGATAACTGACTAAGAGGATACAAAGTCTCTATTGCACTTGATCTGTCAGATTTAAGGACAAATCTTTTTTAGGCCCGAGGAGATGATAGGAATCAAAATCCTACAAGACCTATCATTAGGGTAAGAGCCAAAGGATTTCAAATCTTGACTATGAGGGTCCTCTCTGAACAAACCGACCTTAGAATTATTTGTATACTAACCTCTTTTCTATTACTTATGTGTTGTGTATTCCAGCAGGCATACTTGTCGGGTTTTACAAGACGATGGACAAACTCACTAAGACTCAGCTTGTGGGTTATTCATTGATCGACCTAAACCGAAGATAAGTTGGACCAACGAATTCAATTGAAGAACTGGCATACTAAAGACTATTTTTGTACTTGTTATTTTTATCTTTGAACCGGTTATTTTGTAAGCATTTTGGACATTTTATTTTGTTGTAATTATTGTATTTAGGACCGGCCACACTATGTGGCATAGACGTAATTGTTTTGTCATTTTAAGTGGAGCAAGTATAAATACTTGCTAAAGTAGGGTTTGTAGGGAGTTTCTTTTTTTAGAGATAAAATTCTGCCCCTTTCATGTGAGATTTAGGGTTTCCTGCTCTAATTTCATAAGACTTTTATCAATTCTTCAAAGATTGTGGCGAGTGGAAACTTAAGCGTTTATGAGTAATATCAATTCCCTAAGTTGATTCCATTTCCTACTAGTGTGTTATATCTAGTTGTAATTGATTGCTCTTGTTTATTCTTGTTATCACGCCATTTTAGGATTCCTTTTCCATTATTGGATTCATGCAATTTTAGTGGAATTAGATCCTAAATTGTGTTGTTATTAGTAATTACTCAATTGCTATTGAATTGTCATTTATGTGGAAGCCTTTCATGCTTAAGGGAGTCACGCCATTTTTATTTTTTTTTGTAGATTTGGTGATTGGATCGTTCCATTTGATCTTGTATTATGTGCTTAATCTATTAAGCACATCATGGAATGTTGACTAATACAAAACATTAATGTATTAACAACATCCTAAATAGGTTCATTATTATCATCAAGAATTTCAACTCCATTTTCATCTCTTTTAAATGTAGTTAAAATATTAATCCTTTACTCTTCTATGAGATCATTATCCCACTAACCAGTAAAACTAGCAATTAAAAGTAGAGCAATTTGATAATCAGTTATTCCCTGAATACTCCTATTAGTATTAGACAAAATAATCATTTGATTAATAACATTTAAAATCATTTGTTCTGAGGCTCCATCTATGTTCCATTCATAGGTGGATCCTTAAGTATATTTATTCTGGAAATTATCTTTCTTTTCCTCAAATATTATATCAGGAGGTGTTGCCCTCTGATAATATAATTTTTGAGGTTCTTTCTAAGTGATTTTGTTAATTTATTCACCTTCTTAATCATTAAGACTTAAGTCTTTTAATGAAACATCTGGATTGGAAAGTGATTCATTATCAGATTTATTAAGGACATTAATTTTTTTGGACAATGTATCTTTAATAGCTAAATTCCTAAATTTAGGGGTATCCGGTCTTAAAGATTCAATCAGTTCCAACTTCATTTTATCTTTTAACATTTTCCTTTTTTCCTTAAGGGAATTAAGGAATTCATTGCTAAGATTATTAGGCATTTCAAATGGTTTAAAAAGTGGTTTTTTATTAATTGATGTTCCACTTTCCTCATTTTTCTTAATAATTCCATTATCCATTACATCTTCCATTCTATCTAATTGTTTTCCTATAGTGTGAAGATGTTTATTGGTAAAGTTATTTTGATCAATAACTTTCTTAAATCCTAACCCTTCTTCATTAGAAGCATTTTTTAAGGGTGCAAGTTTGATTTCAATATCCTTATGTAAATACCAAATATTGCTAAGTGGTGGATGATTAGATTCTATGACCTAACCATCACTTAGTCTCCATTGAACACATTTGTTAGTTACATTAATTTACTTATGCTTCAAATAATATTTTTCGAACCAATCAAAGAACAAAATTTGAGCACCAAGTTCATCCATAAAATTATAATATTCATTTTTAATTTGTATCTTACACTTACTAAAAGTTTTAAGATACCATTCTCTTATATTTTTATTTTTAAATGAATTAAAATCATTATTTAGAAAAACTCTATCAGGTTCGAAAGGTTTTTCTATGATATTAAGCTTTGGATCTCCTGTTTCTGAAGAAAAAGGTTCCTCATAGTCTAAATCATTAAAATTTTGATAGACCAGTTGGGTTATTCCTACTGGTTTATTAACTAAACCACTAATTAAAGGATTAACCTTAACCTAAGGACTATCTTGAACATTTTTAGATTCATTAATCTTGGGTCTAAGTAAATCTATAGATTTTCTAGAAGAGGATATGGAGGACATTGACTTAATTTCTAGTTTTCTTCTAGAATAATCGAATGATCTCCTAGGAAATTGCAATGTTACCTTACCATCTAGATGTTACATCACATTAGATGGTTCGGTATTGCATATTGATTTTTAGGGAGTAGGGTTGTTTACTTCCCATTGCTCAGGTAAGTTTACCTGATCCCATTTGATTATTTTTTAGATTATGACATTTGATTAGTTAAGTTAGTCTGAATTAAAAGCGTTTGACCTCTTTTGTCAATTTTGTACGCTTTAGATCCAAAAACAATTTTCATTAATTTAAAATAAATTCTATAGATGATTGCTATAGGTAATGCACCTTTAATCATTTTGTAATTATGAGTCCTGATCTGTAAGAACAAGAAATTCATAATTGTTTCATCCTTAAGTCCTAGGGTTACATTTGGGTGATATTCAAATTGGATTGGTCTATTACTCAAAGTAGTTTCTACTGTAGCATGAATTGATCGTTCATACTCCAATTCTCTAACATCCCTAAGGACCATTAACATTGAAGTATCTAATCCTAATTTGGTAAGAGGTTTAGCTTCTACTTAGATTAGATTTATATGCATATAATTCCATTCTTTGCTATAATTTTTTATTGAATCATTATTTAAAATTTTTAATGTCATTAAGCCATCAAAGATAAGAATATCCTTCTCTTTAGTACTTATGACATAATCATTTTTGCTAAAGATTTTCCATTTAGCCATTTGATAGATTTGGTCATAGGACATTCTAGGTATTTTCCAGTCATCTATAACCTTATCAAAATCTTTAACATAAATTTCATCCCTATTGTTTGCTATAGGTTCATCTATAGGCTCATTAGAACCAAAGCTTGAAGAAGACATAGTGCGATTGAATAAATTCATTATTTAAGCTAGAACACTACGATTTTTATTATTTTATTTAAATCATTTGCAGAACTCATTACGAATTCATATTATGATTTCACCTTGTTGACCCTTATGCAACCCTTTTCAATTTTGATCCTAATTTGGTAAGAGGTTTAGCTCCTACTAGGATTAGGATTTCAACCCTCTAAATTTATGACAAAGATTTTGATAAGAGGTTTAGCTCCTACTTGGATTAGACCTATATGCATATAATTCCATTCTTTGCTATAATTTTTTGTTGAATCATTATTTAAATTTTTTAATGTCATTAAGCCATTAGAGATAGGAATATCCTTCTCTTCAATACTTATGATATAATTATTTTTTCCAAAGATTTTCCATTTGGTCATTTGATAGATTTGGTCATAGGACATAAATCATTTCCCTATATTGCGGAAATTAATAACTATAAACCTCTTAACAATGTATTAAAATGGATTAGGTATCTAATACCTAATAAGAAAGACCTACTTAGTAAAATACATAATGCTAAGGTATTCTCCAAGTTTGATATGAAATATGGATTTTAGCAAATCTAGATAAAAGAATCTGATAGGTATAAGACGGCATTCACTGTCCCTTTTAGATAGTATGAATGGAATGTAATGCCTTTCGGATTAAAAAATGCTCCCTCTGAATTTCAGAAAATAATGAATGAAATCTTTAACGATTACTCAGAAGTTATAATCGTTTACATTGATGATGTGTTAGTCTTTTCTCCTAACATAGATCAACACTTTAAACACCTAAAAGCTTTCATTAAGAAAGTAAAATGGAATGGTCTCGTAGTATCACCTTCTAAGATTTCCCTCTTCCAAACCAGGATTAGGTTCTTAGGATTTGATATTCATAATGGGACAATCACACCAATTAAGAGGTCCATAGAATTTGCTTCCAAGTTTCTTGATAGAATTTTGGACAAAACCTAACTCCAAAGATTCTTAGGCAACTTAAATTATGTAGCTGATTTCTTTAGGAATCTCAATATCCTATGTAAACCTCTTCACAATAGGTTGAAGAAGAATCCGCCATAATGGTCTGATATACATACAGATGTAGTTAGATAAATCAAAGAAAAAATTAAGGAAATTCCTTGCATCCATATAGCAGACCAAAATCTACCCAAAATAGTAGAAACAGATGCGTCTGATATAGGTTTAGGAGGAATCCTTAAACAAAAAAATAATAGCAATAAATGCATAATCCAGTTTGTGTCTAAACACTGGAACCAATGCCAAATGAATTATTCCACAATTAAAAAAGAAATTTTAGCAATTGTTTTAACGATTTCCAAATTTCAATGAGATTTGTTAAACCAAAAATTCTTTTAAGAATTGACTGCAAAGCAGCGAAAAATGTTTTAGAGAAAGATATTCAGAATTTAGCTTCAAAACATATTTTTGCCTGATACCAAAAGGAAACAGGAACAGTAGGGGACTCTTCCCGGAAGGAAGAGACTAGCCTAAGATAGTCTAGTTACTACGATAGAGATGATAAATTATGGACAAGATTAAAGAATGAAAGCATTAAGCAATCAAAGTATTAAATTGCGGAAATATAAAACTCTAGAAGGCGGCTTAGCCAGTCCAATTAGAGAACATTAAATAAATAAATTGCGAGAGAACAAATACCACCACAGGCAGTAGAGCCAAAGCTAGTGGGGTTTGTTCTATTAGTTAAACAAATAAATAAAAAACATTAATTTCATTAAACATTAAAGAACATTACAGAACATTAATGAGCAGACAGTAAAGAAAGAAAAGAAAACATTAGAAAAGAAAGGAGAAGAGAAGTAGAGATGGAGAGATAAGAAGGATGGAAGAAGATTATGGTGTATGGTTAGAACATTACCTAAGTATGTCTACATACTTAGGTTTATCTATGGTTCATTACCATAGATGGAGATGTCAGTGTTTAAGGAGAGAGGAGAGAAGTGTATGGAAGAAGGATGGTCAAAGGTTTGTGACCAGAGAGAGAGAAGAGAAGTTAGGCGGAGAAGAAAGGTTAGAAGAGAAGAAGAGTGTTTTAAACCTAATAAACCACTTTTCAAACCTTTCAAAATGACTAACCCTAGTAATGAATTTCTTCAAGCCTTAAGTGAAAAGAAAAGGTTACTGAAGAATAAAATGAAAATGGAACCGATGGAATCTTTAAAATTAGACACTCCTAGGTTAAGGAATCTAGTAATTGAAGATACCCCATCAGAAAAATTAAATGTTCTTAATAAATCAAGTAATGACTCTAAGCCAGAAGTATCATTAAAAGACTTAAGTCTTAATGATTCTAATGGTGAAGAGATTAACAAAATTACTTGGAAAGAACCTCAAAAACTATATTATCAGAGAGCTTCTCCTCCTGATATTATGTTTGAGGAAAAACCAAGTAATTACCCAAATAAGTATTCTGCAAGAACCACCTATGAATGGAACATAGATGGAGCCTCAAAACAAATGATTCTTAATGTTCTTAATCAGATGATAATGTTCGCAAATACTAACAGAAGTATTCAGGGCATATCTGATTATCAAATTGCTGTACTTTTAATTGCTAGATTTACTAGCTAATTAAAAGGTTGGTAGGATAATTATCTCACTGAAAAACAGCGAATGAACATTTTAACTACTGTTAAAAGAGATCAAAATGGAGTTAAAATACATAATGAATTAAATGAACCAATTCAAGATGTTGTCAAAACATTAATGTATTGTATTAGTCAACATTTTGTAGGGGATCCATTTCATATTAAGGATAAAAATTTAGATCTTCTATCTAATATGAAATGTAAATCCTTAGGTGAATTCCGCCAATATAAGGATATATTTTTCCAAAGGGTATTACTTTGAGATGATTGTAATCAATCCTTTTGGAAAGAAAAATTTCTAGCCGAATTACCTAAACTAATAGGTAAATAGGTTAGAACCAAAATTCGTGAGGAATTCAATGGAGAAATTCCTCACAACAACCTGTCTTATGGAGGGTTAACCTCCTATGTGTATAAGATAGGAACCCAAATGTGTAACACAATTAGGTTGCATAAGCAACTTAAAAATGAGAAGAAAATAAAAAAAAAAAAGAAACAAAGTCTTGGTGATTTCTATTCGCAGTATGATCCATCCTTTGTTTTTTATTCTAAAAAATGTTCAGAATGTAAGAAAAAATCTAAGAGAAGATTCAAAAAGAAAAAGAAGAATTTCTCTAAAAGATTTGATAAAGATTCCGAAAAAGAAGATTCTAAAAAGGATAAATCTAAGAAAAAGAAACCCTTTAAAAGAATCAAATGTTACAGATGTAAGAAATATGGTCATACAGCCAATAAATGTAAAATCGGTAAAAGACTAGATGCCCTAGATCTAGATGAACATGCGATGGAAGATATCCTACAAATATTTGCAAAAGAGGGATATTCTTCCAATGCTCCTTCATCTTCAGAAGAAGAAGGGATTCAATTAAATGATATTAAATCATCTTTTGAAGAAGAAATCAATGTCCTAACTAAGGAAGAAGAATAATTTCTTCTAAAGTTAGATTCAATGACAGATAGTGAGAAATTAAGATGGTTAGAAAATTCTAAACCAACATCTTTAATTTCTAACAATTTAACCTATAATTTAAATGGTGTTCTTAATAGGAGAAAATCCAAAGATCATAGACCAATTACGGTAAATGATCTTCATAATGAAATCAAAATTCAAAAAGAAGAAATCAAAGAATTAAAATTGCTGCAACATAAATTGCAACAAGAATTCTTTGAATTCAAAAATAAGAATAAGACAGAGTATTCAGATGATTCTGAATATGAAAGTTCTACCAATGAAGAATCTGGAAAAGAAGTTAATCCAGATTACTTAATGCAACTAGTAGAAATCACTACTAGGATAAATAATGAATTTATCCTAGAAACTACCGCTTTATTTAATATAGGTGTAGATTTAAACTGTATTAGAGAAGGGTTAATTCCAACAAAATATTTTGAGAAAACTACCCAATCTCTAAGTTCTACATCTGGTAACAAATTAAACATTAGTTTCAAACTACCCAATGCTGAAGTTGTTAAAGATAATGTTTCTATAAAACTACTTTCATTTTAGCTAAAAATTTGAAGCAAAATGTAATATTAGGAACACCCTTTATCAACTCAATCCAACCTTTTATATATTAAGTGAGATTTAACATATTTTTCCATGATTTTGTCATGTTTTTGAAGAATTTGAATTTTAATTGAGTAATATTTTGATTTTAGGGATTTGATGGAAAATTCAATTAAAAAGGAAGAAAAGGAATCCAATTTTACTCAATTTGAAACTAAATAGAAGAAGTTATGGAGTTTTGAAACTAGACGCAACCCACACATGATCATGTTTTTAGGTTATGTTGAAGTTAAAAATTCATAGAAAGTTACACAAGGGCCAGACATGGCCATGTTAATTGGTCATGTTGAAGTTAAAGATTCATAAAAAGTTACACAGGAGCTAGACACAACCGTATTCATTGGTCGTGTATCTTTCTAATCTAATTAATTTAGACATGACCTACAAACACAACCATGTCTAGGTCATGCCTATTAAAACATCATGTTTTACATGATTCTGATTGATGAATTGGACATGACTCAAAGCATGATTGTGTTAGACAGTGTGTTGGCCTAAAACACAGAGTTTTTTACGCTCATTATATAAATAGAAGAAGACTCAACATCAAAGGGAAGATAGTCATTTTTTTTTAAGTTATTCTAGGGTTATTAGAGAGAGAGAAGATGATTACTTTTTTACACTTTAAGAAATTAAGGTTTTTCTTAGTTTCAATTTATTCCTTGATGATGAATGTTTATACATCATTCAAGAATTCAATTTTCAATATGACTAGTGCTTAATTTTTCTTAGTATCTAAACTTGTGGAACCTAGGTTTATTATGTAATTGGAATTTCTATTTTTTAATAAATTCTTATTTTTTTTATTCATTCATGTTTCTTGATTTTGATTAGATTAATATTTCTATAATATTATTCTATGTATATGATATTATACATAAAGATTGAAAAATAGGATGTATAATTAGATGTAGCATATTTGAAGAGAATTGATATAATCTTATAGATGAATTACATAATTTTTCTGGATTTCATTAATTCAGTTAAGGGAATTTATTGTTTTTAATGTAGTCTTTAAATTATGTTATTGTGAAGAAATTCAAATAGGTAATTTTAATATTAAGGTTAATAAGCTTGAGAAGGTTATTAGCTTAAATTAGAAATTTCCTCAGTTAATAAAATTTAAGAAAGATTTGAATAATATTTGTTAATTTCACATAATAATTCCTAGGGGAAACAAGGTTTAAATATTAGTTTTACCATCTTAAAGTTAATTATAATTTACTCTGCTTTTCTATCTTTCAATAAAATCTTAATTCTTTAGTTAATATTTAGTTATAGTTTTTAGATCAATCAATCTCTATAATTTGTCAATTAAATAATAGGGTATAAGTTAGTATTAATAATCATAGTCCTTGTCGGATGATATCTATATTTAATACAATATATTACAAAATTTGATAGGTACACTTGCTTCACATCAAGTTTTTAGCGTTATTGTTGGGGATTTTGATATTTAAAGCACTAATCACTTTATTAATTTAACCATTTTTTTCCTTTCTTTTTTTCTTTCTGTAGTGCATGACCAGAAATACTTCATTAAACGTATTGATTTTTTATCTGAAAATTGAAAGGACGTTAGGTGATTATGGAAAATAGTTTAGCAAATAGTGAAGGAACTAAATCAAGGATTTCCTTTGAGAATTAAGGCAGAAGAGGGAGAGGACGAGTTGGAAATCATGGGTGTTGAAAACCAAAATCAACAGCGGACTATGTTTAATTACTCCAAACCCTCTTTAGTTGGAGTTGATTCGAGTATCATCAGACCAACTGTTGCTGCCAATAATTTTCAAATTCAACCTCATATTATACAAATGGTGCAGTAGTTCATCTAGTTTGACGGATTACAAGATGAGGACCACATATTTAACTTCTTGGAAATTTGTAACACTTTTAAGATCAATTGAGCTTTAGATGATATGATCAAATTACGACTCTTCCCCTTCTTACTAAGGGGTCGAGTAAAACAGTAGTTGAATTCACTTTCAAGGGGATCTATCACTACTTAAGATGATATGGCTTAAAAGTTTCTAGGAAAATATTTTACACCTGCTAAAACCACTAAACTCAAGAATGATATATCATCCTATGCTCAATTAAAGGTTGAGACCTTATATGACACTTGGGAGAGATATAAGGAATTATTGAGGAGATGCCTACACCATGGCTTACCCCTTTAGATTCATATTCAAACTTTCTACAATGGTTTGAATCTATCAACTAGGTAAATGATAGATGCTGCAATTGGAGGGACCTTGAACACTAAAACACCCGAAGAGGTACAATCCTTGATTAAGGACATGGCTATAAACAATTCTCAATGGGAAGATGCTAGGGTGAGGAAGAGAGTAATGAGCATCTACGAATTAGATGCAGTGACAACTTTAACCAATAAGGTTGTTACCATTAGTAGAAAGTTGGGTACACTTTCTGTCAATTCCAAGTGTAACTTAAGAGAAGTCAATGTATAGGGAATCATAACTCATTATCATTAGGAACAAGCAAACTATTTAGGAAATCTCTCTAGGCTATAAAACAACCCTTATAGTAACACTTACAATCCAAGATGGAGAAATCATCTAAATTGCTCTTGGAGTAACCAGAATAACAATCAATAGAGGATGAACTTACCTCTTTAAGGATTTTAGCGACCCCACCATAAGAGAAGAAATTAAGTTTTAAAGAACTTTTAACTAAATATATTCAAACTAATGAGGCTAGACTATATAATACAAAAACTTCTTTAAGGAATCAAGAAACCTCCACCCATAACTTAGAAAATCAAGTAAGTCAACTTACAAAGATAATGGTTGAAAGACAATAAGGGACACTACTAGAAAACATCAAGATCAACCCTATAGAGCATATAAAAGAAATAACCCTTAGAAGTAGAAGAGAGTCGCAAGTTGAATAGAAAACTATAAAAGGGTCAGCAAAGAATGAAGAGGAAGTTAAAGAAAAAGAAAATATAGAGTCACCAAAAGTATAGGAATATAGACCACCCATACCTTATCCTAAACGCTTGAAGAAGGATCGCTTAACAACCATTTCAATATGTTCCTTGAAATTTTAAGTTATTACATATTAACTTACCTTATATTGATGCTCTATCACATATGCCCAAGCATGTCAAGTACTTGAAGAACTACTCTCAAACAAGAGGAAGCTAGAAGAAATATTAACTATAACATTAAATGAGTAATGCTCTATGCTGATACAAAAGAAGTTACCACGAAAATTAAAGGATCTAGGGAGTTTTACTCTACCTTGTCTTATTGGCAATTTATCAATAAATGGAGTTCTAGTTGACCTAAGCACAAGTATAAATTTAATGCCACATTATATGTTTGAAAACTTAGGACTAGGGAACCCTAAACCAACAAATATGAGCATTTAATTAGCCGATAGGTCCATAAAGTACCTCATCGATATTATTGAAGATGTGTTGGTTAAGGTAGGTACATTCATTTTTTTTCTATAGATTTTGTAATCTTAGATACAGAGAAAGATATCAAAGCACTACTGATTTAGGTCGCCTTTTCTTAACTATTTCTAAGGCAATTATAGATGTAGGAAATTAAACATTAACTCTAAAAGTTGATGATGAAGAAAGGATTTTCAAGACACCTGACATGATTCAACAACCCCCTAAGAGTAACAATACTTGTTATTTCCTAAATACATCTAATCTACTTGGTTTTACTTGTGTGTAGGATAGAATTTATACAAAACCAATTTAATAATATCTCATTCATGGAAAGCAAAAGGGTTTAGATAAATTCACGCAATTTAAGCACTAAAATTTTCATGGTCATCCACCTCACTAGAAAAAGATAAGTGCATCAAGTTACCAACATTAAACAAAAGCGCTTTTTAGGAGGTAACCAAAGTTTAAATTTTCAAGTTTTCCTTAGTTTGTTTTAGACATTATTTTCACTATTTCCTTACTTTATTTTTAATTTTTCAAGCAAGCCACAATTTTTTGTGAGTTTGACATGACCACTTACACAATCATGTGAAAGGGTGTGTAGAAATCTACCATTCTTCAAATATAACATGACTATTAGACACAAGCATGTTGAAGTCGTGTCAAGATCAATTATAAATTTTTTTCTCTTATAGAGTTACATGACCATTAGACACAATCATATTAGGGTCGTATTAAAACATCCAAAGAATGTAAATGTTCACAAAGAGTTACACGACCTTTAGACACGGTTGTATCTAAGGTTGTGCCGGGCGTGCTCTAAAATATATTCTTACCAAGAGATACACGGTTGTGTTTGAACCGTATTGATATTTCATTAGGCACTTTAAAAGTCTGGGTACAAACATAGGCTCAACATGTCTGTGTTAACCCAGCGTGCCAATCTTCACATAAAAGGATTGGACACAACCACAGGCTTCACAATTCACACAAACACGCCTTTCCTCTAAACTCAAACATCGACACAAATGACACAGTGCACACATCCCACACTCCAATTCCTCGCATTTTTCATCCACCTCATTCGCAAGTAAGGTACATCTCATATTCTTCACACTCTAAGTTTGTTATTTATTCTTTTTCATGGATGATTCAACATAGCATTGCCCTAGGTTTCGGTTTTTTGCTCAACATGTTCAATTTTTGGTAGTTAGTGATGAGTTTAAGCTATTTTCTTTTGTTACATACTTTAGAAACTCCTAATCACATTGCATAAATAGGCTAGAATTGAAAAAATCACATTCTAAGTTTTGCGATTAGACATGAGAAAGACATGACCATGTTTATTCTTAGTTAGGTCGTGTTCATTTTTGTGCTCCTAATTATTTGCAAAATTGTAGTGTTTTTCCATACTTTTCTTTAATACAATGCTCATGAATGATATAGTGGTACATTTAGGAAATTTTAATTTTTAGTGGGATCATGATGCTATCAATCTCAAAAAATCAACCTAGAATGAAACATATGGCAATGTTACTACTAGGCAATCGGATTTTCTTATTGGATTTCATTCCTTTGTTGCCTAGTGGTGAAATGATCTATGATTGAAGTGCTTCTATTTTTTATTAGATAATGGCACCAAGACAAAGTAGAGCAAAACAACAAATCTAACGAAAGAGGAAGTCGAGGGTGAAGAAGAAGAAGATGAGGAGGTGGATGATGCTGACTATAGTGATTGATATTTTTTTTTGTTTTTTTTTTTCTTGATGTACTAATGAGGCTCTTATGGGTAGCTAAACTAGATTTTAACTTCTTCTTTTTTTCTTTTTTGTTTCTCTTCTTTTCACTATTGTTTTAGATTTTTGTTTTTCTTTACCTTTTTGTAGCTTTACATGTTTAAGAGTGTTCAAGATCAACCACTATACATGTTAAGCTCATTTTGCAATGGAACAGACACCATGTTCAAGAGAGTATTGGTTCTTTTCCCCATTACCTTCCTCAATTTTTTTTTGTTTTCTTTATTCTTATTTTGTTAATTTTTCTTTTTATTCATACATTGAGGACACTGTACAATTTCAAGTGTAGGGAAGGGGATTATAAATGTGTGATTATTTAAGAAATCAAAATTTGTTTATTTAACCTAAAAATCATTAAGTTAATTCACAATTTTATATAAGATAAAGTTTTGAACTTAAAGATTTAAAAATTCAAATAATATCACTAGTTAAGAATTAGTCAGGGATTTCTTTTGACCTATAATCCTGGATAAGTAAATAGTTAATACTTATTCTTTGAAAATTTCTTGAAAAATCAATATAGTTAAAAATGAAATAAATAAATTGATTAAAGCTTAGCTATAGGCCTCATTGACTCGAGTAATAAAGCCTACGGGGTGCCTCCTTTATGGGGGATAATACTTGTTAACTTAAGTGAAAAACTCAAGATTACCAATTGAAAGCTCGCTAAAAGGGTCAAGAAAAAAGTTCATGTTAAGGCTAAACATAAGTAATTAGCACTATTAAATAAAGTAGTGGATAGTTCGAATGGGTATATTGAAACCTAGTAGCCTAGGATCGTCCAATTTGGGACTTACTGACTAATGAAACTATCTAAAAAAAAAAATAGAGAAATGATTAAGGGATAAGTAGATATATTTATTTTGGAATATAATGTTTAGCAAAATCGAAGCACAGGATATATACATTTTAGTAAGAGTTAGTAAAGTATCTATGATTTTTTCTTAATTAAGAAGATAATAATCTAAGTTTTAAATCTTTCATATGTTCAAGACACTTGGTTAACTGAAATATATAAGAGTTATAGTTAATCTCCTTTTGAAACTGTAAGTTAATTAAGAATTTCATTCTTAAACTATTTCAAGGTTAAATAATAATTTTTTTAATTAATTTCTTGAATAATAGTAAGTTGATTAAGTATTTATTATCCTACTACTCAATTTGATTAATTTGCTTAAGGACAAGAAAATGCTTAAGTAGGGAACTTTGATAAGTGCTCAATTAGTTATATACATACATACATATATATATATATATATATATATATATATATATATAAAGTAAAATTTAACATATTTTTCCTTGATTTTGGAATTTTTTTAAAGAATTTGAATTTGAATTAATTAATATTTTAATTTTAGGGTTGTGATGGAAAATTTAATTAAAAAGGAAGAAAAGGAATCCAATTTTACTCAATTTAGAACTAAATAGTAGTTATGAAATTTTGAAGCTAGACACAACCTAGATATGACCATGTTTGTAGATCGTGTTGAAGTTGAAGATTTACAAAAAGTTACATGGGGTTAGACATGATTATGTTCATTGGTCATATTGAAGTTGAAGATTCATATAAAGTTACATGGGGGGGCAAACACGGCCGTGTTCATTGGTCGTGTGTCATTTTGATCTAATTGATTTAAACACAACCTACAAACACGGCCATGTCTAGGCTATGTTTGTTGGAACATCATGTTTTATAAGATTTTGATTGATGAATTGGACACAACTCAAAGCCAACTGTGTTGGATAGCGTGTTGCCCTAAAAAACAGAGTTTTTTATGCTCATTATATAAATAGAAGAGGAATCGACATCAAAGAGAAGATAAACATTTTTTCTAAGTTGTTCTAGGGTTTTTGAAAGAGACAGAACAACTACTTTTCTACACTTCAAGAAATTTGGATTTTTCTTAGTTTTAATTAATTTCCTTAATGATGAATATTTACACATCATTAAAGAATTCAATTTTCAATATGATTAGTGCTTAATTTTTCTTAGTATCTAGACTTGTAGAACTTGGGTTTATTATATGATTAGGGTTAATAAGCTTGATAATGTAGCTTAAATTAGAAATTTCCCTAGTCAATGAAATTTAAGAAGAATTTGAACAATCTTTCTTAATATCATATAATAATTCCTAGGGAAAACAAGGTCTAAATACTAGTTTTACCATCTTGAAGTTAATTATAATTTACTCTGCTTTTTTGTCTTTCAATAAAATCTTAGTTTTTTAGTTAATATTTAGTTATAGTTTTTAAAATTAATCAATTTTTTATAATTTTCCAATTAGATAATAGGGTATAGGTTAATATTAGCACTTGTAATCTTTATAGAACAATATCCGTATTCAATACACTATATTATAAAATTTAATAGGTTTACTTGCCTCACATCAACCATCTAACAACTTCTTATAATCCTTAGTGAAGAGCAAGCCTAAAAATTTCAAAGAATTTAGGGAGAAGGCTAGGAAGTACATCCTACAAGGGGATTAGAAGTGCACCATCCTAAGCTTCACCACTTACACCCTAGTAAATCGACTAGTGGGGGACATTTTTATGGAAGTTCTCAATAAGGGCATCTTGCTCAAACCAACACGACTATAAGGTAATCTGAGTAAGAGAATGCTATCAACTCAAGAATGCCCTCGAAGACCTCGTTCAGCGGGGATACCTTTAGTACATGGTTAACTTCAACAACATTATTAAACAACCTACTTAGAAATGGCAAGCAAAGGAACGTTAGGATGAAGATGAAAACAATAACAATAACCACTAAAACTAAGCCCCTAATGGCATCATCAACACAATCATTTAGGCCTCTAAAATGAAGGTCAGCCAAGCTCTTCAAGCTCAGTCAACACCCCTAGAAGTCGGCAAGTTATGAGTTTAAGCCAAAGAGAGACACTTCTCTCTCATTCTAGATGAAGACTTAGAGGGTGTCTAAATCTACCCCCCCCCCCCCCCCCCCCCCCCCCAATAAAGTTAAGAAGATCTTAGTTAACACAGGCAGCTCAATTGATATAATTTTCAGACACACATGTGACCAGATGTAACCTTAGATGAAGCCCTATAACCATGACTTGTATGAGTTTGATAATCAACCTGTATATGTTGCAAGTATCATCACTCTCCTAAAGGAGCCAAGTAATAATGAAGCCGTTTCTCAACAGCTTGTTGACTTCTTAATGATGGATTATTGGTCACCCATAATGTAATTTTGGGTTGACTAAGTCAAAACGCCTTCAAAATGGTTTTCTCAACACCTCATTTAAAAGAAAAATTCCCATACTAGACAAGGTTGGTGTTTGTCTATCAATCTAGAATGTCTGGAAGCTCAGAAACATACACGGCCGGATACACGGTCAAAAGGCACGGGTGTGTATTGTGTCAGATTGCTCCTAAAAACATACATGGCTGGATACACGGTCAAAAGGCACAGCCATGTATTGTGTCAGATAGCTCCCAGAAACATACATGGCTGAATACACGGTCAGAAGGTACGACCGTGTATTGTGTCAAGTAGCTACCAGAAACATACACGGCCTGATACACGGCTAGAAGGCACGGCCATGTAACACGACCGTGAATATTTAGATATTTGTTTCGTGGTTTATTTTGTAAATATGGCATGTATATTTTGTATTTTATATTTTTGGTAGAGGAAGATTTGTTTTCCTAGTTTGTAAGATATAGTTGCTTGGAAAAGATAGTCTCCTGATGTATATATATACTTGAACATGAATTATGAAAAGGCATTCAGCCAAAGTTTCTCAAAAGTTGTTATGGTATCAGAGCCACACAATTGAGTATTGTGCCGAATCCATAGTTTTTCTTTTACTCTTGGAATTGCTGGTTTGTTCTTGGTTTTCTTTGGCTTTAAGTTGATTAATTCCAATCAACAATTTTCTTGATAATCAAGTTGTGAGTGACAATTTTGTTTAGAATGTCTTCTGAGAAAACACATGAAATCTTAGCTATTAGATTTACGGGAAAGAATTATGCAGCATGGGAATTTCAGTTCAAGATGTTTTTGAAAGGGAAGGAGCTTTGGGGTCATGTTGATGGGTCTTCTCCAGCTCCTAAATAGTCGAAAGATCGTGGTCAATGGGAGGCAAAGGATGCTTGGATTGTTTCTTGGATTTTGGGATCTATTGAGGTTCATATGGTAAACAATTTACGATCCTTTGACACAGCAAAAGAAATGTGAAAATACTTGAAGAACGTCTACAATCAAGATAATACTGCAAGACGTTTTCAATTGGAACTTGATATAAGTAATTATAGTCAAGGTAATCTCTCAATTGAACAATATTATTCTGGCTTTCTTAATTTATAGAGCGAATATTCTAGTATTATCTATGCTAAGGTGCCAAAGGAGAATTTGGCTAGTCTTCAGGTTGTTCATGAAGTGAGTCGTCGTGATCAGTTTTTGATGAAGCTCAGACCTGAATTTGAAACCGCTCGGGCTGGGTTGCTGAATAGAGATCCAGTTCCTTGTTTGGATGTATGTTTTGGTGAATTGCTACACGAGGAACAAAGATTGACGACACAAGCCTCTATTAGTGCAACTGGTGGATCATCTGGAATAGTTAATGTTGCATATGCTGCTCAGACCCGAGGGAAAGGAACAATGCAGTGTTACAGCTGCAAAGAATTTGGTCATATTGCCTGTCATTGTAGAAAGAAGTTCTGTAATTATTGCAAGCAAAACGGACATATTATTAAAGAGTGTCCTACAAGGCCTCAAAACAGAAGGCCACAAGCTCTTCATGTTGCGGTATCCAACTCTCGCAATCTTGGTTCAACATCCACAATTGCTAGCAATAATCAATCTGTTCTCACACCAGATATGGTTCAACAGATGATTCTCTCTGCCTTCTCTGCTCTTGGTCTTCAAGGGAAAAGTAAGACTACTAATTCTGTTCCTTGGTTTGTTGATTCTGGCGCCACAAATCATATGACTGGCACATCTGATTTATTGCATAATCAACGTCCATATACTGGTACTCAACACATTCAGGTTGCTGATGGAAATAATATTCCAATTACGACAGTTGGTGATATTAGCTCCTCCTTTCGACATGTCTTGGTTTCTCCTAACTTACTTTCTGTTGGTCAAATGGTGAATAATAACTGTGATGTCCACTTTTCTCGTGATGGTTGTACTATGCAGGATCAAGTGTCGGGGAAGGTGATAGCGAAGGGGGCTAAAGTGGGCAGGTTATTTCCATTACAATTGACCGTTCCTCGGACTTTGTCATTAGCTTCTTCAGTTGTTGAAAATAAGGCTGGCATCTGGCATAGACGCTTAGGTCATCCAAATAATGTTATTTTGACTCATTTTTTGCAAAGTGGTGTTCTCAGTTCCATAGATAAGAGTTTATTAGTTGATTGTTCTCCTTGTAAACTAGGCAAAAGTAAGACATTGCCTTTTCCTATTTTGGGTAGTCGTGCCAATAAATGTTTTGACATTATTCATAGTGATGTTTGGGGAATTACACCAATTATTTCACATGCTCAGTATAAATATTTTGTGACATTTATTGACGATTACAGTCGATTCACATGGATTTATTTTTTGCATTCCAAAGCAGACGTGTTTACTGTGTTTCAAACCTTTGTGACATATATTGAAACTCAGTTTTTCACTTGTATTAAAATCTTACGGTCTAATAATGGTGGTGAATATATTTCCCATGAGTTTCAAGCATTTCTTCATAACAAGGGTATCGTTTCACAACGTTCATGTCCTTATACACCTCAGCAGAATGGAGTTGCTGAACGAAAAAATCAACATTTGTTAGATGTGGTGTGCACATTGTTGTTAGAATCTTCTGTTCCAGCTAAGTTTTGGATCAAAGCTTTATCTACTGCAGTTTATCTGATTAATCGCTTACCATCTCAACAATTGAAGTTTGATTCTCCCTATCAATGAATGTTTGGTAAACATCCTAATTATCATATGCTACATACTTTCAGATGTGTTTGTTTTGTTCATTTACCTACCCATGAACGTCATAAGTTGTCAGCCCAGTCTGTTCGATGTGCCTTTATGGGTTACAGTCCTAATCATAAAGGTTTTGTGTGTTATGATTCGATTAATAATCGATGGCGTATCTCTCGGGATGTGATTTTCTTTGAACATGAATACTATTTTCAACAACATCTTTCGACATCTGATACTGTTGTACTTCCTCACTTTGATGATTCTTCTTTTGATAAACGGTTCAAGCCTGGACTTGTCCTTCCCGACCCTGCTCTTGAAAATGCTCCAATGATTCTTCGACGATCAACTCGGCACATTCGTCCTCTAGATAGATATGGCTATTCCGCAATTGTAACTAATACTACAATTCCTACCTCTTCTTTTCAGGCTGCTAAACATATTTGCTGGATAAAAGCCATGCAAGAGGAACTTCAAGCACTTCAAGACAATCAAACTTGGGATATTGTTTCATGCCCTGCTGGTGTTAAACCCATTGGTTGTAAATGGGTTTATTCTCTTAAGATCCGATCTGATGGTTCCCTTGACAGATATAAGGCAAGGTTGGTAGCTCTTGGCAATCGACAGGAATATGGAATTGATTATGAAGAGACCTTTGCACCTGTGGCTAAGATGACAACTGTCCGGCTTGTTCTATCTATTGCTGCATCTAAAGGATGGTTCTTACGATAGATGGATGTTAAGAATGCATTTTTGCATGGGGACCTTAAGGAAGATATCTATATGACTCCTCCTCCAGGATTGTTTTCTACACCCTCACATGATGTTTGTAAGCTCAAACGGTCTCTATACGGTTTAAAACAGGCTCCACGGGCCTGGTTTGAGAAGTTTCGTAATACTCTTCTTAGCTTCTCTTTTATTCAAAGTCAGTATGATTCTTCATTATTCCTTTACAAGACTGACAAGGGAATTGTTTTGTTGTTAGTCTATGTTGATGATATTGTCATCACAGGATCTGATACTCAATCGATGTCTCAGTTACAGGAGCGTCTTCAAGGTTCTTTTCATATAAAGGATTTGGGACCGTTAACTTATTTCTTAGGTCTTGAGGTTCACTCTTCTTCTACTGGTATTTTTCTTCATCAACATAAATATACTAAGGAACTTATTGCTTTAGCTGGTCTCTAAGAGGGTCGTCCTATTGATACTCCTTTGGAAGTGAATGTTAAATATCAAAGAAATGATGGTGAATTTCTATCTGATCCATCTCTATATCGACAACTTATTGGAAGTCTCAATTATCTGATTATTACACGTCCTGATATTTCATTTGTTGTGCAACAAGTTAGTCAATTTATGCAGGCACCTACACATCTTCATTTAGCAGCAGTTCCCGTATTGTTAGCTATTTAAAAGGAACTTCTCATCCTGGTTTGTTCTTTTCTGCGAAGTCTCCTATTCATTTAACAACCTATAGTGATGCTGATTGGGTTAGTTGTTCTGATACACATCGATCTATTACTGGTTGGTGTATGTTTCTTGGTAACTCTTTAATTTCTTGGAAGAGTAAGAAACAAGATCGCGTGTCTAAGTCTTCTACTGAGTCCGAATATCGTACTATGTCGTCTGCTTGTTCTGAGATCATTTGGCTTCGAGGTTTGTTGGCTGAAGTTGGTTTTCCTCAACTTGGGTCTACCTCTCTTTATGTAGATAATACTAGTGTTGTCCAGATTACTGCTAATCCTACCTTTCATGAGCGTACGAAACATATTGAAGTGGACTGTCATTCTATTAGAGAAGCTTATGATAATGGTGTTATTTCTCTTCCTCATATCTCTTCTGATCTTCAAACGGCTGATGCATTTACTAAGGCTCTTTCTCGGCAGCGTCATCAGTTTCTTGTTAGCAAATTGATGCTTCTTGATCAGTCCGCATCAATTTAAGGGGGGATATCAATCTAAAATGTCTGGAAGCTCAGAAACATACACGACCGGATATACGGTCAGAAGGCACGGCCGTGTATTGTGTCAGATAGCTCCCAAAAACATACACGGCTGGATACACGGTCAGAAGGCACGACCGCGTATTGTGTCAGATAGCTCCCAGAAACATACACGGCTGGATACACGGTCAGAAGGCACGGCCGTGTATTGTATCAGGTAGCTACCAGAAACATACAAAGCCTGATACACGACTAGAAGGCACGGCTGTATAACACGGCCGTGAATATTTAGATATTTGTTTTGTGATTTATTTTGCAAATATGGCATGTATATTTTGTATTTTATATTTTGGTAGAGGAAGATTTGTTTTCCTAGTTTGTAAGATATAGTTGCTTGGAAAAGATAGTCTCCTGATGTATATATATACTTGAACATGAATTATGAAAAGGCATTCAGCTAAAGTTTCTCAAAAGTTGTTATTGTCAAGGAGACCAAAAGCTTGTAAGGACCCTATACTTAAGGGCTTTAAAGAGGGAAGAGGTCTTCACTATGGACAGTAAACTGGAGGAGAAGCAAAGATCCAAGGGAGAATCGACCAAGGAAACTAAGGAGATCCAGCTCATAAGTAGCACTAAACAAACCACATGGGTAGGAATGTATATGCCTGCTAAGCTCAAAAAACAGCTCGTCACCTTCCTCTAATCCATTAGCATTTTTGCCTAATTGCTTTCAGACATACCATGTATCTCCCCATAATTTATGACGCATTGCCTCAACATCAATCAAAATGCCAATATTATGAAGCAAAAAAAGAGGCATTTTTCCCTAAAACTATAGGTGGTTATTAAAGAAGATGTGTAGAAGTTGCTTAAAGTAAGGTCTATTCTAGAGGAGTGTCACCCAACTTAGCTACCAATTGTGTGCTAATAAGAAAAGTCTAATGGAAAGTGGTGGATATGTATAGACTACACTAACTTCAATAGAGCTTACCTAAAGGATTGCTTCCCCTCCCAAGAATTGACTAGCTCGTTAATTCCACCTTTGGCCACATGTTGCTAAGCTTTATAAATGCTTTTTTAAGCTAAAATCAAATTAAGATGGAGCCAAAAACAAAGTGCATACATCTTTCATTACAAATTTTGAAACTTACTATTACAAAGTAATTCCCCTTGGCCTTAAAAACACTAGGGCTGCTTATCAATGGTTGGTGACAAAGATGTTTAAACTTTAGCTAGAGTAAAATGTCAAAATCTATGTAAACAAAACTACCATAAAGAGTAGACACCTTGAAGATCATCTCTAGGACTTACAAGAAACATTTGATACTTTGAGACAATACAACATGAAGCTCAACCCCTAAAAGTGCATCTTTGGAGCAACTTCAAGTAAGTTCCTTGGATATATGATCACCCAATGCGGTGTTGAGGTGAACTTTGAGAAAATCTAAGTTGTCTTGGACATGTAGCCCCTAAAAACAACAAAGAAAGTCTAAAGGCTTACAAGGCAAATTGCCGCATTTAATAAGTTTGTCTAGAAGTGCTTACAAGTGCATAAAGTTCTCCTAAATTTTGAAGAACCACTTGAAGGTCCAATAGACTAACTAATGTCAGGCGGCCTTTAATAAGTTGAAGTTGTTCTTGATAGACCTACCTATCTTATAAAAGCCTATCCTTAGGGAAGATTTGTATTTATACTTATCAATGAGGGATTGGGCCTTCTCTTGTTTTGGTTCCAGCTAGGGGGTGGGGGTAGTCATGTTCTCTAAGGATTGGAAGCAATGTATTCAAAGGTGGAGAAATTCGTCTTAACAGCGGTGATTTTGGCCAGAAGACTCCAACCTTACTTTGAGCTTCATAAAGTCATAATCCTAAGTGATCAAGCATTGTCAAAATATTATACAGAAGCTTAACGCATCAATATGGATGGTGAAGTATCCACTTGAGCTCAATACATACGAATTCTAATACCAACCTTATGAGGCAACCAAAGCACAAGTTCATGTAGACTTCATTGCTAAGTACACTGTGAAAGTGATATTAGCCTATTCTCTATTCTAAACCTATAAGCAAGTGTATCTATTGACACTATAGTATAGTAGATATTAATATCAAGTATCAATCCCATAGCAACTATGATTACTAATATTAACCTTTCTCTTATTATCAAATCTGCAAAATCGAATGAGAAAATTATTAGGAAAATTAAGGAAAATAACAAGTAATTTTAAGAAAATAGCAATCTATAAAAATATGCTCGGTTATTAAATCTCCCTGGAATTACTAACGTAATTAATTAATTATTATTCAATTTTACTATTGTATTCTCGAATAGTGAGAATCCCTAAATTGATTTAATAGCTTTCTTGTGTTTACTAATTCTTAAATTCAAGTTGATTAATCGAAATCACTTCCTAATTAAAACCTCTATAATCGCATTATCTTTGATCTGTGAATTCCACTATTGGGTTTGACTATAATTCGAAAGATTTACATTATCCTATCTTTAGGATTGCATGCAACTCATTTCAATTATACTAGATCTATTTAAACATAAGACCTCTCAATATCTATGAATGAAATCAAACTTTAAACTAATACGCCTGTAATATTAATTTAGAAATAATAAATCACACATAATTGGATCATAAGAATATTAATAACTCCATTGAACAATAAACTAGAAATTATGTGTTCATTTTAGGGCTCATCTTATCCGAGTACAAAAAAAAAAAAAAAAGCTAGTACCATATTAAAATTGAAAGAAAAACTATTAAAATAATGTATAAAGAAAAGAATAAAAAAAAATCAATAACAACAATAAAATTCTATGACTATTCTAATTCTAATTCTAAAACTCTATATCTATTTGTATTATTTCTAACTGGAATCTACACCTTTTATAATGAAGTGTTGTGTCTTAAAAAGGAAAGTTGTATTTTTATGGAATGGAATGTCGAATCTTCATAAAATAGGAAAGTTATCTTTAACAGACAAGAAATTACATCTTCAATATTATTTATAAACTAAAAAAGTAATCTTCAACAATCGTGATAAAATAGGAAAGTGGAAATTGCACGTGACACGACCTCAACACAACTTCTTACATGATCATGTGTCTTGATTTGTTAATAAACTCCTTTTCTATAGATACATGGGCACCAACATAGTTATGTTAATGACGATGTTTATGCTTTTCTCATAAACTACATCAACACGGTCATGTACATGACTATATACTTAACTTTCTACTTTTCAATTTTGGGTAACTTGTTTATATAATCTTTAAATCAAGTGAAACTTGTGTAATTTATTTTCTTTAATCCAAAATTTCTTTTAAAGGACCTAAAATCAAAATATGAGTGAATCAATATAATATTTAATCAAATGTATTTATAAAATAGACTAAAATCAAATAAAAATTACTTAATTATAAGTTTTTTTCAACACTTATCAAGAAGAAGAAGCATTAGATCAAAATGACAAACTGATGTGGACTGTTTACATTAACAGATAGTCTACTCATAGGGGCAATGGAGTAAGATTTATGCTATATGGACCATATGGGACAAAAGTATCTTATGCTCTCAAGTTTAGATTCCTAACTAGCAACAAGGAGGTGAAGTACAAAGCACTAATTGCTAGCCTCAAGTTAGCAAAGGAGATTAGCATAGAAAAACTTAAAATATTTTCAAATTCCTAACTAATCATCCAAGAAGTTAAAAGACAATACACGATGAAGGATGAGGTTATGATCAAGTAGCTCAAGGTCATACATACCCTCACCACAAAGTTCCTTTCCTAGAGTACCACCATAATCCCCCAAGTTGAGAACTCCGAGGTGGACAGATTATCAAAGTTGGCTTCCACTAGTATTCCCAACTTGGACAAGTGAGATAAGAAGGTCTCAATTGAGTATTTCCTAGATAAGAATGTCAACAAGCAACACGCATAGGTTTTGGAGATTCGACTTGAACACAATGAGCTATGCTAGATGGATCTAATACTTGACTACTTGAAGCATAACACTATCCCAAGAGATAGAAAGGAGGCAAGGAAGCTCGTGTACAAGGCTACCAACTACACACTCATTAGTGACCTTTTGTACAAACAAGGTTTGAGTATTCTAATCCTCTGATGAGTCTGACTTAAGAAAAGTTAGCATATATTGGAAGAGCTATATATAAGGGTATGTAACAATCACATTAAGAGCTAAGCACTGTACATCCGAGCTCTTTGACTTGGTTACTATTGTCCAACGATAAAAGAGGATTTGAAGCAACTCATTCAAAGGTGTGCTTAGTGCCAAAAACATGTGCCTATAGAATATGCACCAAGTAACATCCTCTAGTCCCTCACCAGCCCTTAGCCCTTCGCTTAATGGGGAATTGACATCCTAGGTCCTTTGCCCCAAGCTTCCAATCAATGACAATATATCATAATAGTCATTGACTACTTTACAAAGTGGGTAAAGGTTGAGGTTGTAACCAAGATTAACAAGAAGAGCATTAAGGCCTTCATCTTCAACTCAATCTTAAGCAGGTATAGCGTCTCTTATGTTCTCATCATGGATAATGGAACCCAATTTGACAGTTAGAAGTTTAAAGACTTTTGCAAGAAACATAATATCAAGACCCAATACTCCTCAAGTGCACAACCCCAATCTAACAGACAAGTCAAGGCAATGAATAAGATAGTACTTAATAGTCTCAAGAAAAGAGTAGACCAAGCTAGAAACAAGCAAGCTAACAAACTCTTGACTATCTTATAAGGGGACTAAACTATACATAGGACCTCTATGAGAGAAATCCCATTCCGACTTGCATTTAGCTCAGAGGCGATCTTACATGTCAAGTCGAAACTTCCTAACATCCACACTCAAGGTCATAATATGATGGCTAACCAGATTAGACATCAAGCCAACCTAAACACCATTGAAGAGATCCGAGATATAGCTAGAGCTTAAGCAGCGACTTACCAATATAAGGTTACCTACTACTATAACAAAATGGTTAGGCATAAGGTCTTCCAACCTAGAGACTTAGTGTCCAGAAAGTTAGAAGCCACCGAATCCTAAGAAGGACAAGGAAAGCTCACACTGAATTAAGAAGACCCGATTAAGATAAGAGAAGACTTAAGCGATTGAGTTTATATATTGAGAGGCTAGATGGTTAGCTCATACCTCAAACCTATAATGCCAACAACTTAAGGCTTTATTTCAATTAAGTTATGATGACATCAAATAATACTTGTAATGTAATGAAAATTAAATCTCCTCTACAAATTTGGACTTTGTTTATTCTTAGCACTTGTACTTGTAAATTATATTGATTAGAAGTTCTAAGTCTTAGCCTCTCCCGAGATGAATGGATTCCTACAAAAATCAAGTCCTAACTTCCCCAAGGTGAACAAACTCTTGATGGCATCAAGTCCCTACTAACACTTAAGCAAATGGACTCTTGATTAAAATAAGCCCTAACTTTTGTTAAAGTGAAGGACTGCTATGCTGCTTAACCGCCTCTATATAGTTAAAGCACCCAACCTCTTCAGGTTAAGTTGGATGGCCTAATCACTCTAACCTACTTGGTAACTTCTCAACTAGACTTAGGTCCGGAAATTCAAAAATTCTCTAACACTAAACTCTCACAAAAGTTATGGAAAAATAATACTATAAAAGTAAAAGAATGGGAAGGAAAAGAGACAACATTGCAACACTTAGAAAATTTCTTATCCATCCATTCATTGATTGGTATAGTACCCCTCTCATCACTATTTTGGTCACTTATTGTTTAAGAAGAAGAGGAAGAGACATCAACCATACATGAATTCTTCGAAAAGGGAGAAGAAATTGGAAGTCATGGTAGAAATTCTTCAACTTTTCTTGTTAACACAATCCCAAGCATAGCCAACTAAGGTCGAATCAAATTTTAGCAGATCAATACGACTTAGAAGCATGTATTTGCATTGTT
>JBBMOL010000786.1:44371-70193 GCA_037954665.1 Laguncularia racemosa
GAGGGTGGATGTTGGGAAAGGGTTTCGACTTGACATGAAAAGATCGCCTCGAGCTAAATGAAAGTGGGGAAGGGGATTTTCTCTAGAGGTCCTATGATAGTTAGTCCCCTTATAAGATATCAAGATTTTGTTAGCTTGCTTGTTTTATTTGGTTACTCTTTTTGGATATTAAGTACTACTTTTTCAGGGCCTTGACTTGTCTGTTAGATTGGGGTTGTGCATTGAGGGTTTTGGGTCTTATATTTGTTTCTTGAAAAAGTCTTTAAACTTCTAACTGTAAAATTTGGGGTTTTCCATTACCATATGAGAACAAAAGAGACGAAAATACCTGTTAAGATTGATTTGAAGATGAAGGCCTTAATGCTCTTTTGTTAATCTTGGTTACAACCTCAACCTTTACCCACTTTGTAAAGTAGTAATGACTATTATGATATATTGTCATTGTTTGGGAATTTGGGGGGCAAAGGACCTAGGATTCAATTCCCCCATTAAGCGAAGGGCTAAGGGTGGGTGAGGGACTAGAGGATTTTACTTGGGGCATATTCTATAGGCACATTTTTTGGCACTAAGCACATTTTTGAAGGTTGCTTCAAATCCTCTTTTATCGTTGGAAATGTAACCAAGTCAAAGAGCTGGATGTCAGTGCTTTAGTCTTAATGTGTTGTTACATACCCTTATATATAGCTCTTCCAATATATGCAAACTTTTCTTAAGTCAATCACAAGGTTAGAATACTCAAACCTTGTTTGTACAAAAGGTCACTAATGAGGGTAGTTGGTAGCCTTGTACACGAGCTTCCTTGCTCCTTTCTATCTCTTGGGATAGGTTATGCTTCAAGTAGTCAAGTATTAGATCCATCTAGCATAGCTCATTGTGTTAAAGTCGAATCCCCAAAAACCTATGCGTGTTGTTGTTGGGACATTCTTATCTAGGAAATACTCAATTGAGACCTTCTTATCTCACTTGTCCAATTTGGGGAATACTAGTGGAAGCCAACTTTGATAATCTGTCCACCTCGGAGTTCTCAACTTGGGGGATTATGGTGGTACTCTAGGAAAGGAACTTTGTGGTGAGGGTATGTATGACCTTGAGCTACTTGATCATAACCTCATCCTTCATCGTGTATTGTCTTTTAACTTCTTGGATGATTAGTTAGGAATTTGAAAATATTTTAAGTTTTTCTATGCTAATCTCCTTTGCTAACTTGAGGCTAGCAATTAGTGCTTTGTACTTCACCTCCTTGTTGCTAGTTAGGAATCTAAACTTGAGAGCATAAGATACTTTTGTCCCATATGGTCCATATAGCATAAATCTTACTCCATTGCCCCTATGAGTAGACTATCTGTTAATGTAAACAGTCCACATCAGTTTGTCATTTTGATCTAATGCTTCTTCTTCTTGATAAGTGTTGAAAAAAAACTTATAATTAAGTAATTTTTATTTGATTTTAGTCTATTTTATAAATACATTTGATTAAATATTATATTGATTCACTCATATTTTGATTTTAGGTCCTTTAAAAGAAATTTTGGATTAAAGAAAATAAATTACACAAGTTTCACTTGATTTAAAGATTATATAAACAAGTTACCCAAAATTGAAAAGTAGAAAGTTAAGTATATAGTCATGTACATGACCGTGTTGATGTAGTTTATGAGAAAAGCATAAACATCGTCATTAACATAACTATGTTGGTGCCCATGTATCTATAGAAAAGGAGTTTATTAACAAATCAAGACACATGATCATGTAAGAAGTTGTGTTGAGGTCGTGTCACGTGCAATTTCCACTTTCCTATTTTATCACGATTGTTGAAGATTACTTTTTTAGTTTATAAATAATATTGAAGATGTAATTTCTTGTCTGTTAAAGATAACTTTCCTATTTTATGAAGATTCGACATTCCATTCCATAAAAATACAACTTTCCTTTTTAAGACACAACACTTCATTATAAAAGGTGTAGATTCCAGTTAGAAATAATACAAATAGATATAGAGTTTTAGAATTAGAATTAGATATAGTCATAGAATTTTATTGTTGTTATTGATTTTTTTTTATTCTTTTCTTTATACATTATTTTAATAGTTTTTCTTTCAATTTTAATATGGTACTAGCTTTTTTTTTTTTTTTTTGTACTCGGATAAGATGAGCCCTAAAATGAACACATAATTTCTAGTTTATTGTTCAATGGAGTTATTAATATTCTTATGATCCAATTATTGTGTGATTTATTATTTCTAAATTAATATTACAGGCGTATTAGTTTAAAGTTTGATTTCATTCATAGATATTGAGAGGTCTTATGTTTAAATAGATCTAGTATAATTGAAATGAGTTGCATGCAATCCTAAAGATAGGATAATGTAAATCTTTCGAATTATAGTCAAACCCAATAGTGGAATTCACAGATCAAGAGATAATGCGATTATAGAGGTTTTAATTAGGAAGTGATTTCGATTAATCAACTTGAATTTAAGAATTAGTAAACACAAGAAAGCTATTAAATCAATTTAGGGATTCTCACTATTCGAGAATACAATAGTAAAATTGAATAATAATTAATTAATTACGTTAGTAATTCCAGGGAGATTTAATAACCGAGCATATTTTTTATAGATTGCTATTTTCTTAAAATTACTTGTTATTTTCCTTAATTTTCCTAATAATTTTCTCATTCGATTTTGCAGATTTGATAATAAGAGAAAGGTTAATATTAGTAATCATAGTTGCTATGGGATTGATACTTGATATTAATATCTACTATACTATAGTGTCAATAGATACACTTGCTTATAGGTTTAGAATAGAGAATAGGCTAATATCACTTTCACAGTGTACTTAGCAATGAAGTCTACATGAACTTGTGCTTTGGTTGCCTCATAAGGTTGGTATTAGAATTCGTATGTATTGAGCTCAAGTGGATACTTCACCATCCATATTGATGCGTTAAGCTTCTGTATAATATTTTGACAATGCTTGATCACTTAGGATTATGACTTTATGAAGCTCAAAGTAAGGTTGGAGTCTTCTGGCCAAAATCACCGCTGTTAAGACGAATTTCTCCACCTTTGAATACATTGCTTCCAATCCTTAGAGAACATGACTACCCCCACCCCCTAGCTGGAACCAAAACAAGAGAAGGCCCAATCCCTCATTGATAAGTATAAATACAAATCTTCCCTAAGGATAGGCTTTTATAAGATAGGTAGGTCTATCAAGAACAACTTCAACTTATTAAAGGCCGCCTGACATTAGTTAGTCTATTGGACCTTCAAGTGGTTCTTCAAAATTTAGGAGAACTTTATGCACTTGTAAGCACTTCTAGACAAACTTATTAAATGCGGCAATTTGCCTTGTAAGCCTTTAGACTTTCTTTGTTGTTTTTAGGGGCTACATGTCCAAGACAACTTAGATTTTCTCAAAGTTCACCTCAACACCGCATTGGGTGATCATATATCCAAGGAACTTACTTGAAGTTGCTCCAAAGATGCACTTTTAGGGGTTGAGCTTCATGTTGTATTGTCTCAAAGTATCAAATGTTTCTTGTAAGTCCTAGAGATGATCTTCAAGGTGTCTACTCTTTATGGTAGTTTTGTTTACATAGATTTTGACATTTTACTCTAGCTAAAGTTTAAACATCTTTGTCACCAACCATTGATAAGCAGCCCTAGTGTTTTTAAGGCCAAGGGGAATTACTTTGTAATAGTAAGTTTCAAAATTTGTAATGAAAGATGTATGCACTTTTTTTTTGGGCTCCATCTTAATTTGATTTTAGCTTAAAAAAGCATTTATAAAGCTTAGCAACATGTGGCCAAAGGTGGAATTAACGAGCTAGTCAATTCTTGGGAGGGGAAGCAATCCTTTAGGTAAGCTCTATTGAAGTTAGTGTAGTCTATACATATCCACCACTTTCCATTAGACTTTTCTTATTAGCACACAATTGGTAGCTAAGTTGGGTGACACTCCTCTAGAATAGACCTTACTTTAAGCAACTTCTACACATCTTCTTTAATAACCACCTATAGTTTTAGGGAAAAATGCCTCTTTTTTTGCTTCATAATATTGGCATTTTGATTGATGTTGAGGCAATGCGTCATAAATTATGGGGAGATACATGGTATGTCTGAAAGCAATTAGGCAAAAATGCTAATGGATTAGAGGAAGGTGACGAGCTGTTTTTTGAGCTTAGCAGGCATATACATTCCTACCCATGTGGTTTGTTTAGTGCTACTTATGAGCTGGATCTCCTTAGTTTCCTTGGTCGATTCTCCCTTGGATCTTTGCTTCTCCTCCAGTTTACTGTCCATAGTGAAGACCTCTTCCCTCTTTAAAGCCCTTAAGTATAGGGTCCTTACAAGCTTTTGGTCTCCTTGACAATAACAACTTTTGAGAAACTTTAGCTGAATGCCTTTTCATAATTCATGTTCAAGTATATATATACATCAGGAGACTATCTTTTCCAAGCAACTATATCTTACAAACTAGGAAAACAAATCTTCCTCTACCAAAATATAAAATACAAAATATACATGCCATATTTGCAAAATAAATCACAAAACAAATATCTAAATATTCACGGCCGTGTTATACAGCCGTGCCTTCTAGTCGTGTATCAGGCTTTGTATGTTTCTGGTAGCTACCTGATACAATACACGGCCGTGCCTTCTGACCGTGTATCCAGCCGTGTATGTTTCTGGGAGCTATCTGACACAATACGCGGTCGTGCCTTCTGACCGTGTATCCAGCCGTGTATGTTTTTGGGAGCTATCTGACACAATACACGGCCGTGCCTTCTGACCGTATATCCGGTCGTGTATGTTTCTGAGCTTCCAGACATTTTAGATTGATATCCCCCCTTAAATTGATGCGGACTGATCAAGAAGCATCAATTTGCTAACAAGAAACTGATGACGCTGCCGAGAAAGAGCCTTAGTAAATGCATCAGCCGTTTGAAGATCAGAAGAGATATGAGGAAGAGAAATAACACCATTATCATAAGCTTCTCTAATAGAATGACAGTCCACTTCAATATGTTTCGTACGCTCATGAAAGGTAGGATTAGCAGTAATCTGGACAACACTAGTATTATCTACATAAAGAGAGGTAGACCCAAGTTGAGGAAAACCAACTTCAGCCAACAAACCTCGAAGCCAAATGATCTCAGAACAAGCAGACGACATAGTACGATATTCGGACTCAGTAGAAGACTTAGACACGCGATCTTGTTTCTTACTCTTCCAAGAAATTAAAGAGTTACCAAGAAACATACACCAACCAGTAATAGATCGATGTGTATCAGAACAACTAACCCAATCAGCATCACTATAGGTTGTTAAATGAATAGGAGACTTCGCAGAAAAGAACAAACCAGGATGAGAAGTTCCTTTTAAATAGCTAACAATACGGGGAACTGCTGCTAAATGAAGATGTGTAGGTGCCTGCATAAATTGACTAACTTGTTGCACAACAAATGAAATATCAGGACGTGTAATAATCAGATAATTGAGACTTCCAATAAGTTGTCGATATAGAGATGGATCAGATAGAAATTCACCATCATTTCTTTGATATTTAACATTCACTTCCAAAGGAGTATCAATAGGACGACCCTCTTAGAGACCAGCTAAAGCAATAAGTTCCTTAGTATATTTATGTTGATGAAGAAAAATACCAGTAGAAGAAGAGTGAACCTCAAGACCTAAGAAATAAGTTAACGGTCCCAAATCCTTTATATGAAAAGAACCTTGAAGACGCTCCTGTAACTGAGACATCGATTGAGTATCAGATCCTGTGATGACAATATCATCAACATAGACTAACAACAAAACAATTCCCTTGTCAGTCTTGTAAAGGAATAATGAAGAATCATACTGACTTTGAATAAAAGAGAAGCTAAGAAGAGTATTACGAAACTTCTCAAACCAGGCCCGTGGAGCCTGTTTTAAACCGTATAGAGACCGTTTGAGCTTACAAACATCATGTGAGGGTGTAGAAAACAATCCTGGAGGAGGAGTCATATAGATATCTTCCTTAAGGTCCCCATGCAAAAATGCATTCTTAACATCCATCTATCGTAAGAACCATCCTTTAGATGCAGCAATAGATAGAACAAGCCGGACAGTTGTCATCTTAGCCACAGGTGCAAAGGTCTCTTCATAATCAATTCCATATTCCTGTCGATTGCCAAGAGCTACCAACCTTGCCTTATATCTGTCAAGGGAACCATCAGATCGGATCTTAAGAGAATAAACCCATTTACAACCAATGGGTTTAACACCAGCAGGGCATGAAACAATATCCCAAGTTTGATTGTCTTGAAGTGCTTGAAGTTCCTCTTGCATGGCTTTTATCCAGCAAATATGTTTAGCAGCCTGAAAAGAAGAGGTAGGAATTGTAGTATTAGTTACAATTGCGGAATAGCCATATCTATCTAGAGGACGAATGTGCCGAGTTGATCGTCGAAGAATCATTGGAGCATTTTCAAGAGCAGGGTCGGGAAGGACAAGTCCCAGGCTTGAACCGTTTATCAAAAGAAGAATCATCAAAGTGAGGAAGTACAACAGTATCAGATGTCGAAAGATGTTGTTGAAAATAGTATTCATGTTCAAAGAAAATCACATCCCGAGAGATACGCCATCGATTATTAATCGAATCATAACACACAAAACCTTTATGATTAGGACTGTAACCCATAAAGGCACATCGAACAGACTGGGCTGACAACTTATGACGTTCATGGGTAGGTAAATGAACAAAACAAACACATCTGAAAGTATGTAGCATATGATAATTAGGATGTTTACCAAACATTCATTGATAGGGAGAATCAAACTTCAATTGTTGAGATGGTAAGCGATTAATCAGATAAACTGCAGTAGATAAAGCTTTGATCCAAAACTTAGCTGGAACAGAAGATTCTAACAACAATGTGCACACCACATCTAACAAATGTTGATTTTTTCGTTCAGCAACTCCATTCTGCTGAGGTTATAAGGACATGAACGTTGTGAAACGATACCCTTGTTATGAAGAAATGCTTGAAACTCATGGGAAATATATTCACCACCATTATTAGACCGTAAGATTTTAATACAAGTGAAAAACTGAGTTTCAATATATGTCACAAAGGTTTGAAACACAGTAAACACGTCTGCTTTGGAATGCAAAAAATAAATCCATGTGAATCGACTGTAATCGTCAATAAATGTCACAAAATATTTATACTGAGCATGTGAAATAATTGGTGTAATTCCCCAAACATCACTATGAATAATGTCAAAACATTTATTGGCACGACTACCCAAAATAGGAAAAGGCAATGTCTTACTTTTGCCTAGTTTACAAGGAGAACAATCAACTAATAAACTCTTATCTATGGAACTGAGAACACCACTTTGCAAAAAATGAGTCAAAATAACATTATTTGGATGACCTAAGCGTCTATGCCAGATGCCAGCCTTATTTTCAACAACTGAAGAAGCTAATGACAAAGTCCGAGGAACGGTCAATTGTAATGGAAATAACCTGCCCACTTTAGCCCCCTTCGCTATCACCTTCCCCGACACTTGATCCTGCATAGTACAACCATCACGAGAAAAGTGACATCACAGTTATTATTCACCATTTGACCAACAGAAAGTAAGTTAGGAGAAACCAAGACATGTCGAAAGGAGGAGCTAATATCACCAACTGTCGTAATTGGAATATTATTTCCATCAGCAACCTGAATGTGTTGAGTACCAGTATATGGACGTTGATTATGCAATAAATCAGATGTGCCAGTCATATGATTTGTGGCGCCAGAATCAACAAACCAAGGAACAGAATTAGTAGTCTTACTTTTCCCTTGAAGACCAAGAGCAGAGAAGGCAGAGAGAATCATCTGTTGAACCATATCTGGTGTGAGAACAGATTGATTATTGCTAGCAATTGTGGATGTTGAACCAAGATTGCGAGAGTTGGATACCGCAACATGAAGAGCTTGTGGCCTTCTGTTTTGAGGCCTTGTAGGACACTCTTTAATAATATGTCCGTTTTGCTTGCAATAATTACAGAACTTCTTTCTACAATGACAGGCAATATGACCAAATTCTTTGCAGCTGTAACACTGCATTGTTCCTTTCCCTCGGGTCTGAGCAGCATATGCAACATTAACTATTCCAGATGATCCACCAGTTGCACTAATAGAGGCTTGTGTCGTCAATCTTTGTTCCTCGTGTAGCAATTCACCAAACATACATCCAAACAAGGAACTGGATCTCTATTCAGCAACCCAGCCCGAGCGGTTTCAAATTCAGGTCTGAGCTTCATCAAAAACTGATCACGACGACTCACTTCATGAACAACCTGAAGACTAGCCAAATTCTCCTTTGGCACCTTAGCATAGATAATACTAGAATATTCGCTCTATAAATTAAGAAAGCCAGAATAATATTGTTCAATTGAGAGATTACCTTGACTATAATTACTTATATCAAGTTCCAATTGAAAACGTCTTGCAGTATTATCTTGATTGTAGACGTTCTTCAAGTATTTTCACATTTCTTTTGCTGTGTCAAAGGATCGTAAATTGTTTACCATATGAACCTCAATAGATCCCAAAATCCAAGAAACAATCCAAGCATCCTTTGCCTCCCATTGACCACGATCTTTCGACTATTTAGGAGCTGGAGAAGACCCATCAACATGACCCCAAAGCTCCTTCCCTTTCAAAAACATCTTGAACTGAAATTCCCATGCTGCATAATTCTTTCCCGTAAATCTAATAGCTAAGATTTCATGTGTTTTCTCAGAAGACATTCTAAACAAAATTGTCACTCACAACTTGATTATCAAGAAAATTGTTGATTGGAATTAATCAACTTAAAGCCAAAGAAAACCAAGAACAAACCAGCAATTCCAAGAGTAAAAGAAAAACTATGGATTCGGCACAATACTCAATTGTGTGGCTCTGATACCATAACAACTTTTGAGAAACTTTGGCTGAATGCCTTTTCATAATTCATGTTCAAGTATATATATACATCAGGAGACTATCTTTTCCAAGCAACTATATCTTACAAACTAGGAAAACAAATCTTCCTCTACCAAAAATATAAAATACAAAATATACATGCCATATTTACAAAATAAACCACGAAACAAATATCTAAATATTCACGGTCGTGTTACATGGCCGTGCCTTCTAGCCGTGTATCAGGCCGTGTATGTTTCTGGTAGCTACTTGACACAATACACGGTCGTACCTTCTGACCGTGTATTCAGCCATGTATGTTTCTGGGAGCTATCTGACACAATACATGGCTGTGCCTTTTGACCGTGTATCCAGCCATGTATGTTTTTAGGAGCAATCTGACACAATACACACCCGTGCCTTTTGACCGTGTATCCGGCCGTGTATGTTTCTGAGCTTCCAGACATTCTAGATTGATAGACAAACACCAACCTTGTCTAGTATGGGGAATTTTTCTTTTAAATGAGGTGTTGAGAAAACCATTTTGAAGGCGTTTTGACTTAGTCAACCCAAAATTACATTATGGGTGACCAATAATCCATCATTAAGAAGTCAACAAGCTGTTGAGAAACGGCTTCATTATTACTTGGCTCCTTTAGGAGAGTGATGATACTTGCAAACATATACAGGTTGATTATCAAACTCATACAAGTCATGGTTATAGGGCTTCATCTAAGGTTACATCTGGTCACATGTGTGTCTGAAAATTATATCAATTGAGCTGCCTGTGTTAACTAAGATCTTCTTAACTTTATTGGGGGGGGGGGGGGGGGGGGGGGGGGGGGTAGATTTAGACACCCTCTAAGTCTTCATCTAGAATGAGAGAGAAGTGTCTCTCTTTGGCTTAAACTCATAACTTGCCGACTAGGGAAATTTCTAATTTAAGCTACATTATCAAGCTTATTAACCCTAATCATATAATAAACCCAAGTTCTACAAGTCTAGATACTAAGAAAATTAAGCACTAATCATATTGAAATTGAATTCTTTAATGATGTGTAAATATTCATCATTAAGGAAATTAATTAAAACTAAGAAAAATCCAAATTTCTTGAAGTGTAGAAAAGTAGTTGTTCTGTCTCTTTCAAAAACCCTAGAACAACTTAGAAAAAATGTTTATCTTCTCTTTGATGTCGATTCCTCTTCTATTTATATAATGAGCATAAAAAACTCTGTTTTTTAGGGCAACACGCTATCCAACACAGTTGGCTTTGAGTTGTGTCCAATTCATCAATCAAAATCTTATAAAACATGATGTTCCAACAAACATAGCCTAGACATGGCCGTGTTTGTAGGTTGTGTTTAAATCAATTAGATCAAAATGACACACGACCAATGAAACACGGCCGTGTTTGCCCCCCCATGTAACTTTATATGAATCTTCAACTTCAATATGACCAATGAACATAATCATGTCTAACCCCATGTAACTTTTTGTAAATCTTCAACTTCAACACGATCTACAAACATGGTCATATCTAGGTTGTGTCTAGCTTCAAAATTTCATAACTACTATTTAGTTCTAAATTGAGTAAAATTGGATTCCTTTTCTTCCTTTTTAATTAAATTTTCCATCACAACCCTAAAATTAAAATATTAATTAATTCAAATTCAAATTCTTTAAAAAAAATTCCAAAATCAAGGAAAAATATGTTAAATTTTACTTTATATAATATATATATAATATATATATATATATATGTATGTATGTATATAACTAATTGAGCACTTATCAAAGTTCCCTACTTAAGCATTTTCTTGTCCTTAAGCAAATTAATCAAATTGAGTAGTAGGATAATAAATACTTAATCAACTTACTATTATTCAAGAAATTAATTAAAAAAATTATTATTTAACCTTGAAATAGTTTAAGAATGAAATTCTTAATTAACTTACAGTTTCAAAAGGAGATTAACTATAACTCTTATATATTTCAGTTAACCAAGTGTCTTGAACATATGAAAGATTTAAAACTTAGATTATTATCTTCTTAATTAAGAAAAAATCATAGATACTTTACTAACTCTTACTAAAATGTATATATCCTGTGCTTCGATTTTGCTAAACATTATATTCCAAAATAAATAATCTACTTATCCCTTAATCATTTCTCTATTTTTTTTTTTAGATAGTTTCATTAGTCAGTAAGTCCCAAATTGGACGATCCTAGGCTACTAGGTTTCAATATACCCATTCGAACTATCCACTACTTTATTTAATAGTGCTAATTACTTTGTTTAGCCTTAACATGAACTTTTTTTTGACCCTTTTAGGAGCTTTCAATTGGTAATCTTAAAGTTTTTCACTTAAGTTAACAAGTATTATCCCCCATAAAGGAGGCACCCCGTAGGCTTTATTACTCGAGTCAAGAGGCCTATAGCATAAGCTTTAATCAATTTATTTATTTCTTTTTTAACTATATTGATTTTCAAGAAATTTTCAAAGAAAAAGTATTAACTATTTACTTATCCGGATTATAGGTCAAAAGAAATCCCTGACTAATTCTTAACTAGTGATATTATTTGAATTTTTAAATCTTTAAGTTCAAAACTTTATCTTATATAAAATTGTGAATTAACTTAATTATTTTTAGGTTAAATAAACAAATTTTGATTTCTTAAATAATCACACATTTATAATCCCCTTCCCTACACTTGAAATTGTAAAAGTGTCCTCAATGTATGGAATAAAAAGAAAAATTAACAAAATAAGAATAAAGAAAACAAAAAAAAATTGAGGAAGGTAATGGGGAAAAGAACCAATACTCTCTTGAACATGGTGTCTGTTCCATTGCAAAATGAGCTTAACATGTATAGTGGTTGATCTTGAACACTCTTAAACATGTAAAGCTACAAAAGGGAAAAAAAAAACAAAAATCTAAAACAATAGTGAAAAGAAGAGAAACAAAAAAAAAAAAGAAGAAGTTAAAATCTAGTTTAGCTACCCATAAGAGCCTCATTAGTACATCAAGAAAAAAAAAAAAAAAAAAAATTTTCAACACTATAGTCAGCATCATCCACCTCCTCATCTTCTTCTTCTTCACCCTCGACTTCCTCTTTCGTTAGATTTGTTGTTTTGCTCTACTTTGTTTGGTGCCATTATCTAATAAAAAATAGAAGCACTTCAATCATAGATCATTTCACCACTAGGCAACAAAGGAATGAAATCCAATAAGAAAATCCGATTGCCTAGTAGTAACATTGCCATATGTTTTCATTCTAGGTTGATTTTTTGAGTTTTATAGCATCATGATCCCACTAAAAATTAAAATTTCCTAAAAGTACCACTATATCATTCATGAGCATTGTATTAAAGAAAAGTATGGAAAAACACTACAATTTTGCAAATAATTAGGAGCACAAAAATGAACACGACCTAACTAAGAATAAACATGGTCATGTCTTTCTCATGTCTAATCGCAAAAACTTAGAATGTGATTTTTTCAATTCTAGCCTATTTATGCAATGTGATTAGGAGTTTCTAAAGTATGTAACAAAGAAAAATAGCTTAAACTCATCACTAACTACCAAAAATTGAACATGTTGAGCAAAAAACCGAAACCTAGGGCAATGCTATGTTGAATCATCCATGAAAAAGAATAAATAACAAACTTAGAGTGTGAAGAATATGAGATGTACCTTACTTGCGAATGAGGTGGATGAAAAATGCGAGGAATTGGAGTGTGGGATGTGTGCACTGTGTCATTTGTGTCGATGTTTGAGTTTAGAGGAAAGGCGTGTTTGTGTGAATTGTGAAGCCTGTGGTTGTGTCCAATCCTTTTATGTGAAGATTGGCACGCTGGGTTAACACAGACATGTTGAGCCTATGTTTGTACCCAGACTTTTAAAAGTGCCTAATGAAATATCAATACGGTTCAAACACAACCGTGTATCTCTTGGTAAGAATATATTTTAGAGCACGCCGAGCACAACCTTAGATACAACCGTGTCTAAAGGTCGTGTAACTCTTTGTGAACATTTACATTCTTTGGATGTTTTAATACGACCCTAATATGATTGTGTCTAATGGTCATGTAACTCTATAAGAGAAAAAAATTTATAATTGATCTTGACACGACTTCAACATGCTTGTGTCTAATATGTCATGTTATATTTGAAGAATGGTAGATTTCTACACACCTTTCACATGATTGTGTAAGTGGTCATGTCAAACTCACAAAAAATTGTGGCTTGCTTGAAAAATTAAAAATAAAGTAAGGAAATAGTGAAAATAATGTCTAAACAAACTAAGGAAAACTTGAAAATTTAAACTTTGGTTACCTCCTAAAAAGCGCTTTTGTTTAATGTTGGTAACTTGATGCACTTATCTTTTTCTAGTGAGGTGGATGGACCATGAAAATTTTAGTGCTTAAATTGCGTGAATTTTATCTAAACCCTTTGCTTTCCATGAATGAGATATTATTAAATTGGTTTTGTATAAATTTCTATCCTACACACAAGTAAAACCAAGTAGATTAGATGTATTTAGGAAATAACAAGTATTGTTACTCTTAGGGGGTTGTTGAATCATGTCAGGTGTCTTGAAAATCCTTTCTTCATCATCAACTTTTAGAGTTAATGTTTAATTTCTACATCTATAATTGCCTTAGAAATAGTTAAGAAAAGGCGACCTAAATCAGTAGTGCTTTGATATCTTTCTCTGTATCTAAGATTACAAATCTATAGAAAAAAAATGAATGTACCTACCTTAACCAACACATCTTCAATAATATCGATGAGGTACTTTATGGACCTATCGGCTAATTAAATGCTCATATTTGTTGGTTTAGGGTTCCCTAGTCCTAAGTTTTCAAACATATAATGTGGCATTAAATTTATACTTGTGCTTAGGTCAACTAGAACTCATTTATTGATAAATTGCCAATAAGACAAGGTAGAGTAAAACTCCCTAGATCCTTTAATTTTCGTGGTAACTTCTTTTGTATCAGCATAGAGCATTACTCATTTAATGTTATAGTATATTTTTCTAGCTTCCTCTTGTTTGAGAGTAGTTCTTCAAGTACTTGACATGCTTGGGCATATGTGATAGAGCATCAATATAAGGTAAGTTAATTGTAATAACTTAAAATTTCAAGGAACATATTGAAATGGTGTTAAGCGATCCTTCTTCAAGCGTTTTAGGATAAGGTATGGGGGGGTCTATTTCCTATACTTTTGGTGACTTTTATATTTTCTTTTTCTTTAACTTCCCCTTCATTCTTTGCTGACCCTTTTATAGTTTTCTATTCAACTTGCGACTCTCTTCTACTTCTAAGGGTTATTTCTTTTATATGCTCTATAGGGTTGATCTTGATGTTTTCTAGTAGTGTCCCTTATTGTCTTTCAACCATTATCTTTGTAAGTTGACTTACTTGATTTTCTAAGTTATGGGTGGAGGTTTTTTTGATTCCTTAAAGAAGTTTTTGTATTATATAGTCTAGCCTCATTAGTTTGAATATATTTAGTTAAAAGTTCTTTAAAACTTAATTTCTTCTCTTATGGTGGGGTCGCTAAAAACCTTAAAGAGGTAAGTTCATCCTCTATTGATTGTTATTCTGGTTACTCCAAGAGCAATTTAGATGATTTCTCCATCTTGGATTGTAAGTGTTACTATAAGGGTTGTTTTATAGCCTAGAGAGATTTCCTAAATAGTTTGCTTGTTCCTAATGATAATGAGTTATGATTCCCTATACATTGACTTCTCTTAAGTTACACTTGGAATTGACAGAAAGTGTACCCAACTTTCTAACTAATGGTAACAACCTTATTGGTTAAAGTTGTCACATGCATCTAATTCGTAGATGCTCATTACTCTCTTCCTCACCCTAGCATCTTCCCATTGAGAATTGTTTATAGCCATGTCCTTAATCAAGGATTGTACCTCTTCGGGTGTTTTAGTGTTCAAGGTCCCTCCAATTGCAGCATCTATCATTTACCTAGTTGATAGATTCAAACCATTGTAGAAAGTTTGAATATGAATCTAAAGGGGTAAGCCATGGTGTAGGCATCTCCTCAATAATTCCTTATATCTCTCCCAAGTGTCATATAAGGTCTCAACCTTTAATTGAGCATAGGATGATATATCATTCTTGAGTTTAGTGGTTTTAGCAGGTGTAAAATATTTTCCTAGAAACTTTTAAGCCATATCATCTTAAGTAGTGATAGATCCCCTGAAAGTGAATTCAACTACTGTTTTACTCGACCCCTTAGTAAGAAGGGGAAGAGTCGTAATTTGATCATATCATCTAAAGCTCAATTGATCTTAAAAGTGTTACAAATTTCCAAGAAGTTAAATATGTGGTCCTCATCTTGTAATCCGTCAACTAGATGAACTACTGCACCATTTGTATAATATGAGGTTGAATTTGAAATTATTGGCAGCAACAGTTGGTCTGATGATAACTCGAATCAACTCCAACTAAAGAGGGTTTGGAGTAATAAACATAGTCCGCTGTTGATTTTGGTTTTCAACACCCATGATTTCCAACTCGTCCTCTCCCTCTTCTGCCTTAATTCTCAAAGGAAATCCTTGATTTAGTTCCTTCACTATTTGCTAAACTATTTTCCATAATCACCTAACGTCCTTTCAATTTTCAGATAAAAAATCAATACGTTTAATGAAGTATTTCTGGTCATGCACTACAGAAAGAAAAAAGAAAGGAAAAAAATGGTTAAATTAATAAAGTGATTAGTGCTTTTAAATATCAAAATCCCCACAATAACGCTAAAAACTTGATGTGAAGCAAGTGTACCTATCAAATTTTGTAATATATTGTATTAAATATAGATATCATCCGACAAGGACTATGATTATTAATACTAACTTTATACCCTATTATTTAATTGACAAATTATAGAGATTGATTGATCTAAAAACTATAACTAAATATTAACTAAAGAATTAAGATTTTATTGAAAGATAGAAAAGCAGAGTAAATTATAATTAACTTTAAGATGGTTAAAACTAATATTTAAACCTTGTTTCCCCTAGGAATTATTATGTGAAATTAACAAATATTATTCAAATCTTTCTTAAATTTTATTAACTGAGGAAATTTCTAATTTAAGCTAATAACCTTCTCAAGCTTATTAACCTTAATATTAAAATTACCTATTTGAATTTCTTCACAATAACATAATTTAAAGACTACATTAAAAACAATAAATTCCCTTAACTGAATTAATGAAATCCAGAAAAATTATGTAATTCATCTATAAGATTATATCAATTCTCTTCAAATATGCTACATCTAATTATACATCTATTTTTCAATCTTTATGTATAATATCATAAATTACATAGAATAATATTATAGAAATATTAATCTAATCAAAATCAAGAAACATGAATGAATAAAAAAAATAAGAAATTTATTAAAAAATAGAAATTCCAATTACATAATAAACCTAGGTTTCCACAAGTTTAGATACTAGAAAATTAAGCACTAGTCATATTGAAAATTGAATTCTTGAATGATGTATAAAACATTCATCATCAAGGAATAAATTGAAACTAAGAAAAACCTTAATTTCTTAAAGTGTAAAAAAGTAATCATCTTCTCTCTCTCTAATAACCCTAGAATAACTTAAAAAAAAAATGACTATCTTCCCTTTGATGTTGAGTCTTCTTCATTTATATAATGAGCGTAAAAAACTCTGTGTTTTAGGCCAACACACTGTCTAACACAATCATGCTTTGAGTCATGTCCAATTCATCAATCAGAATCATGTAAAACATGATGTTTTAATAGGCATGACCTAGACATGTTGTGTTTGTAGGTCATGTCTAAATTAATTAGATTAGAAAGATACACGACCAATGAATACGGTTGTGTCTAGCTCCTGTGTAACTTTTTATGAATCTTTAACTTCAACATGACCAATTAACATGGCCATGTCTGGCCCTTGTGTTACTTTCTATGAATTTTTAACTTCAACATAACCTAAAAACATGATCATGTGTGGGTTGCGTCTAGTTTCAAAACTCCATAACTTCTTCTATTTAGTTTCAAATTGAGTAAAATTGGATTCCTTTTCTTCCTTTTTAATTGAATTTTCCATCAAATCCCTAAAATCAAAATATTACTCAATTAAAATTCAAATTCTTCATAACATGACAAAATCATGGAAAAATATGTTAAATCTCACTTAATATATAAAAGGTTGGATTGAGTTGTATAAAGGGTGTTCCTAATATTAAACATTTTGTTTCAAATTTTTAGCTAAAATGAAAGTAGTTTTATAGAAACATTATCTTTAACAACTTCAGCATTGGGTATTTTTGAAAACTAATGTTTAATTTGTTACCAGATGTAGAACTTAGAGATTGGGTAGTTTTCTCAAAATATTTTGTTGGAATTAACCCTTCTCTAATACAGTTTAAATCTACACTATATTAAATAAAGCGGTAGTTTCTAGGAAAAAATTCATTATTTATCCTATAGTGATTTCTACTAGTTGCATTAAGTAATCTGGATTAACTTCTTTTCCAGATTCTTCATTGGTAGAACTTTCATATTCAGAATCATCTGAATACTCTGTTTTTATTCTTATTTTTGAATTCAAAAAAATTCTTGTTGCAATTTATGTTTGCAGCAATTTTAATTCTTTGATTTTCTTCTTTTTGAATTTTGATTTCATTTGAAGATCATTTACCGTAATTGGTCTATGATCTTTGGATTTTCTCCTATTAAAAAACACCATTTAAATTATGGGTTTAAATTGTTAGAAATTAAAGATGTTGGTTTAGAATTTTCTAACCATCTTAATTTCTCACTATCTGTCATTGAATCTAACTTTAGAAGAAATTATTCTTTTTCCCTTAGTTAGGACATTGATTTCTTCTTCAAAAGATGATTAATATCATTTAATTGAATCCCTTCTCTTCTGAAGATGAAGGAGCTTTGGGAAAAGAATACCCCTCTTTTGCAAATATTTGTAGGATATCTTCCATCGCATGTTCATCTAGATCTAGGGCATCTAGTCTTTTACCGATTTTACATTTATTGGGCTGTATGACCATATTTCTTACATCTGTAACTTTTGATTCTTTTAAAGGGTTTCTTTTTCTTAGTTTTATCCTTTTTAGAATCTTCTTTTTCGGAATCTTTATCAAATCTTTTAGAGAAATTCTTCTTTTTCTTTTTGAATCTTCTCTTAGATTTTTTTTTTACATTCTGAACATTTTTTAGAATAAAAAACAAAGGATGGATCATACTGCGAATAGAAATCACCAAGACTTTTTTTTTCTTTTTTTTTTTTTATTTTCTTTCTCATTTTTAAGTTGCTTATGCAACCTAATTGTGTTACACATTTGGGTTCCTATCTTTATACACATAGGAGGTTAACCCTCCATAAGACAGGTTGTTGTGAGGAATTTCTCTTGAATTCCTCACGAATTTTGGTTCTAACCTATTTACCTATTAGTTTAGGTAATTCGGCTAGAAATTTTTTTTCAAAAGGATTGATTACAATCATCTCAAAGTAAAAACCCTTTGGAAAAATATATCCTTATATTGGCGGAATTCACCTAAGGATTTACATTTCATATTAGATAGAAGATCTAAAAATTTTTTTCCTTATATGAAATGGATCCCCCACAAAATGTTGACTAATACAATACATTAATGTTTTGACAACATCTTGAATTGGTTCATTTAATTCATTATGTATTTTAACTCCATTTTGATCTCTTTTAACAGTAGTTAAAATGTTTATTCGCTGTTTTTTTTAGTGAGATAATTATCCTACCAACCTTTTTAAATTTGCTAGTAAATCTAGCAATTAAAGTACAGCAATTTGATAATCAGATATGCCCTGAATACTTTTTTAGTATTTGCGAACTTTATCATCTGATTAAGAACTTAAGAATCATTTGTTTTTAGGCTCCATCTATGTTCCATTCATAGGTGGTTCTTGCAGAATACTTATTTGGGTAATTACTTGGTTTTTCCTCAAACATAATATCAGGAGGAGAAGCTCTCTGATAATATAGTTTTGAGGTTCTTTCCAAGTAATTTTGTTAATCTCCCTTTACCATTAGAATCATTAAGACTTAAATCTTTTTAAAAGAACTTCTGGCTTAGAGTCATTACTGATTTATTAAGAACATTTAATTTTTCTGATGGGGTATCTTCAAATTACTAGATTCCTTAACCTAGGAGTGTTAATTTTAAAGATTCCATCGGTTCCATTTTCATTTTATTCTTCAGTAACCTTTTCTTTTCACTTAAGGCTTGAAGAAATTCATTACTAGGGTTAGTCATTTTTTAAAGGGTTTTGAAAAGTGGTTTATTAGGTTTAAAACACTCTTCTTCTCTTCTAACCTTTCTTCCCCGCCTAACTTCTCTTCTCTCTCTCTGGTTTCACAACCTTTGACCATCCTTCTTCCATACACTTCTCTCCTCTCTCCTTAAACACTGACATCTCCATCTATGGTAATGAACCATAGATAAACCTAAGTATGTAGACATACTTAGGTAATGTTCTAAACCATACACCATAATCTTCTTCCATCCTTCTTATCTCTCCATCTCTACTTCTCTTCTCCTTTCTTTTCTAATGTTTTCTTTTCTTTCTTTACTGTCTGCTCATTAATGTTCTGTAATGTTCTTTAATGTTTAATGAAATTAATTTTTTTTATTTATTTTTTAACTAATAGAACAAACCCCACTAGCTTTGGCTCTACTGCCTGTGGTGGTATTTGTTCTCTCGCAATTTATTTATTTAATGTTCTCTAATTGGACTGGCTAAGCCGCCTTCTAGAGTTTTATATCCGCAATTTAATACTTTGATTGCTTAATGCTTTCATTCTTTAATCTTGTCCATAATTTATAAATCTAATCGTAGTAAACTAGACTATCTTAGGCAAAGTCTCTTCCTTCCGGGAAGAGTCCCCTACTGTTCCTGTTTCCTTTTGGTATCGGGCCCAAAAATATGTTTTGAAGCAAATTCTGAATATCTTTCTCTAAAACATTTTTCGCTGCTTTGCAGTCAATTCTTAAAAGAATTTTTGGTTTAACAAATCCATTGAAATTTGGAAATCGTTAAAACAATTGCTAAAATTTCTTTTTTAATTGTGGAATAATTCATTTGGCATTGGTTCCAGTGTTTAGACACAAACTGGATTATGCATTTATTTCTATTATTTTTTTGTTTAAGGATTCCTCCTAAACCTATAACAGACGCATCTGTTTCTACTATTTTGGGTAGATTTTGGTCTGCTATATGGATGCAAGGAATTTCCTTAATTTTTCTTTGATTTATCTAACTACATCTGTATGTATATCAGACCATTATGGCGGATTCTTCTTCAACCTATTGTGAAGAGGTTTACATAGGATATTGAGATTCCTAAAGAAATCAGCTACATAATTTAAGTTGCCTAAGAATCTTTGGAGTTAGGTTTTGTCCAAAATTCTATCAGAAACTTGGAAGCAAATTCTATGGACCTCTTAATTGGTGTGATTGTCCCATTATGAATATCAAATCCTAAGAACCTAATCCTGGTTTGGAAGAGGGAAATCTTAGAAGGTGATACTACGAGACCATTCCATTTTACTTTCTTAATGAAAGCTTTTAGGTGTTTAAAGTGTTGATCTATGTTAGGAGAAAGACTAACCACATCATCAATGTAAACGATTATAACTTCTGAGTAATCGTTAAAGATTTCATTCATTATTTTCTGAAATTCAGAGGGAGCATTTTTTAATCCGAAAGGCATTACATTCCATTCATACTATCTAAAAGGGACAGTGAATGCCGTCTTATACCTATCAGATTCTTTTATCTAGATTTGCTAAAAAATCCATATTTCATATCAAACTTGGAGAATACCTTAGCATTATGTATTTTACTAAGTAGGTCTTTCTTATTAGGTATTAGATACCTAATCCATTTTAATACATTGTTAAGAGGTTTATAGTTATTAATTTCCGCAATTAGGGAAATGATTTATGTCCTATGACCAAATCTATCAAATGACCAAATGGAAAATCTTTGGAAAAATATAATTATATCATAAGTATTGAAGAGAAGGATATTCCTATCTCTAATGGCTTAATGACATTAAAAAATTTAAATAATGATTCAACAAAAAATTATAGCAAAGAATGGAATTATATGCATATAGGTCTAATCCAAGTAGGAGCTAAACCTCTTATCAAAATCTTTTGTCATAAATTTAGAGGGTTGAAATCCTAATCCTAGTAGGAGCTAAACCTCTTACCAAATTAGGATCAAAATTGAAAAGGGTTGCATAAGGGTCAACAAGGTGAAATCATAATATGAATTCGTAATGAGTTCTGCAAATGATTTAAATAAAATAATAAAAATCGTAGTGTTCTAGCTTAAATAATGAATTTATTCAATCGCACTATGTCTTCTTCAAGCTTTGGTTCTAATGAGCCTATAGATGAACCTATAGCAAACAATAGGGATGAAATTATGTTAAAGATTTTGATAAGGTTATAGATGACTGGAAAATACCTAGAATGTCCTATGACCAAATCTATCAAATGGCTAAAGGGAAAAAATCTTTAGCAAAAATGATTATGTCATAAGTACTAAAGAGAAGGATATTCTTATCTTTGATGGCTTAATGACATTAAAAATTTTAAATAATGATTCAATAAAAAATTATAGCAAAGAATGGAATTATATGCATATAAATCTAATCTAAGTAGAAGCTAAACCTCTTACCAAATTAGGATTAGATACTTCAATGTTAATGGTCCTTAGGGATGTTAGAGAATTGGAGTATGAACGATCAATTCATGCTACAGTAGAACTACTTTGAGTAATAGACCAATCCAATTTGAATATCACCCAAATGTAACCCTAGGACTTAAGGATGAAACAATTATGAATTTCTTGTTCTTACAGATCAGGACTCATAATTACAAAATGATTAAAGGTGCATTACCTATAGCAATCATCTATAGAATTTATTTTAAATTAATGAAAATTGTTTTTGGATCTAAAGCGTACAAAATTGACAAAAAAAGGTCAAACGCTTTTAATTCAGACTAACTTAACTAATCAAATGTCATAATCTAAAAAATAATCAAATGGGATCAGGTAAACTTACCTGAGCAATGGGAAGTAAACAACCCTACTCCCTAAAAATCAATATGCAATACCGAACCATCTAATGTGATGTAACATCTAGATGGTAAGGTAACATTGCAATTTCCTAGGAGATCATTCGATTATTCTAGAAGAAAACTAGAAATTAAGTCAATGTCCTCCATATCCTCTTCTAGAAAATCTATAGATTTACTTAGACCCAAGATTAATGAATCTAAAAATGTTTCAAGATAGTCCTTAGGTTAAGGTTAATCCTTTAATTAGTGGGTTTAGTTAATAAACCAGTAGGAATAACCCAAAACTGGTCTATCAAAATTTTAATGATTTAGACTATGAGGAACCTTTTTCTTCAAAACAGGAGATCCAAAGCTTAATATCATAGAAAAACCTTTCGAACCTGATAGAGTTTTTTCTAAATAATGATTTTAATTCATTTAAAAATAAAAATATAAGAGAATGGTATCTTAAAACTTTTAGTAAGTGTAAGATACAAATTAAAAATGAATATTATAATTTTATGGATGAACTTGGTGCTAAAAATTTTGTTCTTTGATTGGTTCGAAAAATATTATTTGAAGCATAAGTAAATTAATGTAACTAACAAATGTGTTCAATGGAGACTAAGTGATGGTTAGGTCATAGAATCTAATCATCCACCACTTAGCAAATATTTGGTATTTACATAAGGATATTGAAATCAAACTTGCACCCTTAAAAAATGCTTCTAATGAAGAAGGGTTAGGATTTAAGAAAGTTATTGATCAAAATAAATTTACCAATAAACATCTTCACACTATAGGAAAACAATTAGATAGAATGGAAGATGTAATGGATAATGGAATTATTAAGAAAAATGAGGAAAGTGGAACATCAATTAATAAAAAACCACTTTTTAAACCATTTGAAATGCCTAATAATCTTAGGGAATGAATTCCTTAATTCCCTTAAGGAAAAAAGGAAAATGTTAAAAGATAAAATGAAGTTGGAACTGATTGAATCTTTAAGACCGGATACCCCTAAATTTTAGGAATTTAGCTATTAAAGATACATTGTCCAAAAAAATTAATGTCCTTAATAAATCTGATAATGAATCACTTTCCAATCCAGATGTTTCATTAAAAGACTTAAGTCTTAATGATTAAGAAGGTGAATAAAATTTAAAAAAATCACTTAGAAAGAACCTCAAAAATTATATTTTTCAGAGGGCAACACCTCCTGATATAATATTTGAGGAAAAGAAAGATAATTTCCAGAATAAATATACTTAAGGATCCACCTATGAATGGAAACATAGATGGAGCCTCAGAACAAATGATTTTAAATGTTATTAATCAAATGATTATTTTGTCTAATACTAATAGGAGTATTCAGGGAATAACTGATTATCAAATTGCTTCTACTTTTAATTGCTAGTTTTTACTGGTTAGTGGGATAATGATCTCATAGAAGAGTAAAGATTAATATTTTAACTACATTTAAAAGAGATGAAAATGGAGTTGAAATTCTTGATGATAATAATAAACCCTATTTAGGATGTTTTTTAATCATTAATGTTTTGTATTAGTCAACATTTCCATTGATGTGCTTAATAGATTAAAAGCACATAATAAAAGATCAAATGGAACAAATACCAATCACCAAATCTACAAAAAAAAATAAAAATGGCGTGACTCCCTTAAGCATGAAAGGCTTCCACATAAATGACAATTCAATAGAAAATTGAGTAATTAACTAATAACAAACACAATTTAGGATCTAATTCCACTTTAAAATTTCTAACCATAATGGAAAAGGAATCTAAAATGCTGATAAAAATAACAAGCAATCAATTACAACAATATAACACACAGTAGAAATGGAAACAACTTAGGGAATTGATATTACTATAAACGCTAAGTTTCCACTCGCCACAATCTTTGAAGAATTGATAAAAGTCTTATGAAAATAAGAAGAAAACCTAAATCCCTGAAAGGAGGCAGAATTTTATCTCTAAAAAAAAAAATCCTACAAACCTAAATTAGAAGTATTTATACTTGTCACTAAAATGACAAAACAATTACGTCTATGCCACATAGTGTGGCCGGTCCTAATACAATTTAAATTTCAACAAAATAAATGTCCAAATGCTTACAAAATAACCGGTTCAAAGATAAAAATAACAAGTTACAAAAATAGTCTTTAGTATGCCAGTTCTTCAATTGAATTCGTTGGTCCAACTTATTTCGGTTTTTGGTCGATCAATGAATAACCCACAAGCTGAGTCTTAGTGAGTTTGTCCATCGTCTTGTAAAACCCGACAAGTATGCCTGCTGGAATACACAAAACATAAGTAATAGAAAGAGGTTAGTATTACAAATAATTCTAGGTCGGTTTGTTCAGAGAGGACCCTCATAGTCAAGATTTGAAATCCTTTGGCTCTTACCCTAATGATAGGTCTTGTAGGATTTTGATTCCTATCATCTCCTCGGGCCTAAAAAAGATTTGTCCTTAAATCTGACAGATCAAGTGCAATAGAGGACTTTGTATCCTCTTAGTCAGTTATCTAAAGAAGTATCATTGTAGAATCCCAGTATCTAAAATACCATAAGGGGTGATGCTTTCTTTTCTCCATTTCTAGGATATACGTCATCTGCAAACACATATAATCGTCCATTAATCCACTAAGACCTCTCCTGTCTCAACCTGTTCCATTGATATTATTACCTCCTTTCCTGATTCACCCATATGTCTTTAACCCTCTTGGCCCTCTAATGATTTGCTTAATTGCTCATGAACCTTTGGAACCTCTAAAGGTGGACACAACTACCTCTGAACAGTTTTGGTCTTTAGTGGTTGGCTCATTTGACTATGACCTTTAGGAACCCTGAAGGTTAGCACATTTGTGTCTGACAAGTTTTGTCCTCTGTAGGTTGGCTCATGTAAACTAGGAACCTCTAAAGGTTGGCATATTGCTTCTGCATAGTTTGGTCCTTTGATGGTTAGTTCAATGTGGTTATGATCCCAGGAATCTTTAATGGCCTACGGATCTGTTGCTGAGCCTTTTGGACATCTGAAGGTGACATCAGATTTAGAATGATGCATTTACCCTTTTTGGAATACATATGTATTCCTGAAGCCATTATGTAAGACCCTCCTATCATATAATCATAAGCCTACCAAGCAATATATAGGATGTATACATAGGAAGAATATCACATTCAATCTCATCATAGTACTTATCCCCTATACTGAAAGGTACCTTAGCCCATTGGGTCACATAAAGATTCTCCCGATCATTTAACCAATGTAATGTGTAAGGTTTAGGATGCAGGGTAGTTACAAGTTTCAATTTTGATACTAATGATGCAGCTACAACATTAGTACAACTACCACAATCAACAATAATGACACATAAGTTTCCTTGTATCCTACAAGAAGTATGGCACAAATTTTCTCTTTGTTCATCATCAATGGTTGGAGAAGAAGTCAATACTTGATGTACTAAATTAGTAGAAGCATACAAATCATTTGACATGGTTAATCACTATCTTCAATAAGCCACTATACACTTTAACACCACGATGCAATCAAGCAACCAAGACAATAAATACTTCTTGTCACTTCAAGTATAGTAAAATAATTAAAGCACAAATAAATATTTCCAAGTAGTTAAGAAATTAAATTCAGCTAACAAGTTTTAAGTAATGAGTTCAATTACTTCCACTTTAAGTTTCTTTTTAATT